>VWZD01010531.1:454283-483921 GCA_013396695.1 Sakesphorus luctuosus
AACAGCCCCGCCATCCCGTGATGACAGCCCTGCTGCCCAACAACAGCCCTGCCGCTCCCCGACGACAGCTCCGCTGCCACCGACAACAGCCCTGCTGCCACGCGACGACAGCCCTGTTGCTCAACAACAGCCCCGCTGCCTCCCCGACAACAGCCCCGTTGCTCGACAACAGCCTTGCCGCCCCCCGACGACAGCCCCGCCGCCCACGTTCTCCTGCAGTGCCAAGCCCTGCCCTGCCAATCCACACTTACGCCCGGAGTACCATCTCGGATTCCAAGGAGTTCAGGTTTGCCACTTCTCCATGGCTCGAGGTCTCCAGGTTTCCAAACCTGAAAAAGGAGGTGGGTGTTTAGGAGAAACTCCTCTACCGAATAAAAGCAATATCTCAAATAGCATCACTCATGTAACAGTCACCATAAACAACTGCAAAGTGCTTCTAGCTCTAATTGCAAATATGGAATCTAACAAGTTAAAACTTGGCTGTAATAATGCCAAGGTCATGGGTTCAATTCCCTATGTGGGCCACTGACTTAAGAGTTGGACTCGATGATCCTTGTGGGTCCCTTCCTATTCAGAACACTCTGTGATTCTGATTCTGTAAATACAGGTGGGCAAAATAAGGAGCTTGAAGGTTATTTCATTCAGGAGGGAAAAAAGTCCTAAAGGGCAGCCAGTACCTTCCAAGGTAATTAGTTAATTTATATGAAGCAGCCTGCACACAGGAAGGATCAGCCATAACAGTGTTCTCCATGAGCCCTCCTGCCTGTTCTCCCTCCATCCTCTCCCAGTGCAATATGCAAGGAGACTGGAACACAGCCCCCTTCTCCAACACAGCTTCTCCTTCTCTAGCACCTCATATTCCCTCCAACTCTAAGTGTTATTCCACCCCAAGTTTTCTAGGGGCCATTTACCATGAGTGGGAACGGTCCACGATGCTGTGAAACTACCACTGGGAAAGAGAAAACCATGGGAACAACTCCAACAGCACCCAAGGCACCCTCACCTACAAGGTACCATCCTGGGCCTTGCAGGCAGGATCATACACTCCATTTTCATAGAATCATAGAATGGATTGGGTTGGAAAAGACCTCCGAGATCATCAAGTCCAACCCTTGGGCCAACTCCAGTCCCTTTACCACATCATGGCACTCAGTGCCACGGCCAAGCGCAGGTTAAAAATCTCCAGGGATGGGGAATCCACCCCCTCTCTGGGCAGCCCATTCCAATGCCTGAGCACTCTCTCTGCAAAGAAGTTTTTTCTGCTCTCCAACTTCAATTTCCCCTGGCAGAGCTTGAGCCCCCCGTGCCCCCTTGTCCTATTGCTGAGTGCCTGGGAGAAGAGACCAACCCCCACCTGGCCACAACTTCCCTTCAGGCAGTTCTAGACAGTGCTGAGGTCACCTCTCAGCCTCCTCTTCTCCAGCACAAACACCCCCAGCTCCCTCAGCCTCTCCCCACACCACTTGTGCTCCACTCCCTTCTCCAGCCTCGTTGCTCTTCTCTGGCCCCGCTCCAGCCCCTCAATCTCTTGCCTCAGCTGAGGGGCCCAGAACTCAACACAACACTCAAGGTGTGGCCTCCCCAAGGCAGAGTCCAGGGGAAGGCTCACTGCCCTGGGCCTGCTGGCCACGCTACTTTGGATCCAGGCCAGGATGCCATTGGCCTTCTTGGCCACCTGGGCACACTCTTGGCTCCTCTTGAGCTTCCTGTCCCTCAGTCCCCCCAGGTCCCTTTCTGCCTGGCTGCTCTCCAGTGTGCTCTTCAGTGGGGGTGCTCATTGTTTCAGACACACAGCTCCATAATCGCCCATAAAGGATCCCAGGCAGCTTTAAGGAAGGCAGATGATGACTCACTGTCCACAAGCTGATTTCATACACTCAGGATTACACAACCTGAAATTAAACTGAAGAGTTAGAACAAGAGCATTCTCAAATGGCTGTGCTACAACAACCCAGTGGCAAATAGAGAAGCACAATGGGCTGTTGTGTCAGAACTGTCATAAACTCATCCAAAAATGTTTCAGTGGATAGAAGTGATGGCAGTTTTCTGCTCCTCTAAAGCATCAGTCTAAGGCTTCACATATAAGAATCCCAGATCTGTTGCTAAAGGGAGACAATTTCACTCTCTACTGCCATCAACTCTGTAAGAGGCCTAACATACATCTCAGCCAGTAGACAAAAGATATTTTTCTCTCTGCCGTGAGAATTTTGATTAAAAGTTAAATTTTCATTTTCAGTTTTCAAAACTTGCTGTTAATTCTTTGAGTAAAATTTATTGAGATTACTCCCACTGTGATTGTTCTACAATTTCACAAAGAATTAAATAAGCCTTTGCAGATTAGGCATTTGTGTTTAAATTCCACTAGAGACACATGCTGATTTTTATAAGATAAATCCATAAGACAGCAATAAAGAGCAGGCAGTTTTCTGTACAGGACCAGAGAAGAATAAAGTTTTGTTAAGTTGCCAGATGTAAATCTCTGTCCATCTCTCATCTCTCCATGAACAATAGTCATTAAATACAGGTTAGGAGGAGTAAATGATCCAGCTGATGTAAAGAACAGCCTTTCTGCAGCCTTCCAGTGGCCTGTTCTCACCAGCTCCCTGACAAAGAGCCATTCACTGCCCAGCCTTGTATGAATGCTTTGCATACAAAAAGAGACACAGAAACAAAAGGATCCTGCAGCCCACAGAACTTTTCAGCCTTGCTTGGAGTTACAGACTCCACTCAAAGGGACTCACTAAGCAAATGAGAACAGAATGGGATGGGTAGGACTGCATGTTTAAAGACTGAAAAACAGAGTGGAAAATGCACCCCTGGGTCTCTGTTAAGAAGAGAGAGGAAAATACTCTGATTAAGTCAGAACTAATAAGGAAAGGTGGTTCTGTGCAACAGCAATGCTTGTGTGCACTGCAACAAGCCTTTTGGAAGCCCAGACCCTCGGCAAGAACAGGGTGGTTTGAATCCTACACATATGGAATCATGGGAATGAGGTCACTTCTTTAGCTGAGTAGGCAACCCAGCTGGTTTAATGCAGGAAGAGAGGGAATAACAGCTGCTGTGGAACAGCAGTGAGCCAAACACCACATCAAGCTGCTGCCCCCAAACACATGGCTCTGCTGCCACAGGACACATCCCTTCAGCATCCCCCTCTGCCTTCCTTGGCCTCTCCATTTACCCTCTGGCAAACCATCCTCCTGCAAAAGGAGTGAATGGAAACCATACAGCTCCCTTGTTCTTTGCTGTCATTCCCCAGGTCTAGCTCTGCCATCAGTTCCCTACTCTGGACACTCCTCCAGACAGGGACTGGTTGCCACTTTATCTGTGCCGAGCACAGCATGGCCCTGCTTTAAAGGGACACGATTATCAGGAAAAAATAAAACATGGAAGAGAGGTATTTGGCCTGCTTCTCCCCTGATCTGGACAGCTAAACAACTTTGGATTCCATTGCACTTGTGAGAGTACCACTCTGGAATATCCCCCTGGGGATAGCTAAGCACACCCAGGGGCAGGAGGAGCTGCTGTCCTTTCCCTCCTTCCAGAAACTTCCATCGAGCGCTTTCACACCAAAATCCCAACAGTTCTTTTTCTTTTAATTCTCCCTACTCAGTTGTATCAAAGCAGCAGAAAGTATCAGAACACACAGTGTTAAAAGCATGGCAGGTTTCCAAAGCTTCCTGCTGCACTTACTTGCCAAACTTCCTTAAATACTAAAGGGATTCAGATGTCCAATGACTCTTAAAGAGCTTTGAAAACACAAGTCATCCCGCCCCGCCCCCNCCCCAAATGCAGTGAATATTGCACTGCTTGGACAGACCCTCTGCAGAGCCTCAAATGCCCAACAGGGATCCCCACACACTCAGGGGACAGCAGAGCCACATTTCTCAGGACACTTTTGCAACAGTTCCAGGACTCTCTTTGCTTAATCTGGATTTCTGTACTTCTAACTCATACATCAGAAATTAAAACTGACAACAAATGCCAAATTTTGCTTTTATTTTTATTTTTTTTTTTACTTTTTATTACTTCACTGGAACACAGAACACAAGTACTCACAAAACACAGACTACACACAACACTCACTTTGGTCTCTGTATTGGGGTTTTCAACAAGTACCACTAAAAAGAAACTTGTATCAATAGTCTCTTTGCTACTTATTCTGAACTAAGGCAGAGATGAAAACCAAGCTGCTTAAAATCAATTATTATCCATCTCTTTTTAAGTTTTTCTTTGCAGCATCTGCTTTCCCTCACCATTCCATATATCACAGCTGCATGTAAACCATTCTAACTTTTAGAGCTTTGATGTAATCTATATTTTCTCCCAAACCATAAAATTCTAGATTATCCATGATACTCCAAAAGTCAAGAGAAACATCCATGGATTCTTAAGCAGGACACTCCTAGGATTTGAGGGAGGGGAAGGAAGCAGTGACCTCCCAGAATTTCCTGTGGATTCCATTATTTATTAGGAAGGCTGGGGATAAGGTTGCCAAGGCTGGGCACCCCAACCCTCTGAAGGGCACGTGGGAATCTGCTCAGAGCACACAAAGCAGCAAGATGAGAACTGGGCTCTCAAAAAGAAGTTCTGCTCTCTGGAGACTTGTTCCCTGGGCTTTTTTGCCCTCTCCTGACATTTTAAAGCAGTATCAGAGGAGGAAGGCAGGGCCAACTCCCTCAGAGCCTCACCATTTGCATATTCTTTTATATATCCACTGTCAATTTTTAGCATTCTTCATGTTCTGTGTCAGCAGTGGGATGGGCTGTGGTAAAGCTCAGAGGAGTAAATCCAACTATACCTAAGTTTGCTCTTTCCTTACTTAGCTGCCTCTTACCTGACTACCAAGTTATTACTGTTGACAGCATTACTAACTGAGCCACAGAACATTCCTACAAAGCAACGAGGATTATCCTTTTCAGTTAGAGGTAATTTGCTGATGACACCAAGTTGGGAGGAAGTGTCGACCTGCTGGAAGGCAGGAGGGCTCTGCAGAGGGATCTGGAGAGACTGGAGAGATGGGCTGATTGCAATGGGATGGAGTTCAACAAGGCCAAGTGCAGGTCCTGCCCTTTGGCCACCCCAAGCCCTGCAGCGCTCCAGGCTGGGCACAGAGTGGCTGGAGAGCAGCCAGGCAGAAAGGGACCTGGGGGGACTGAGGGACAGGAAGCTCAACAGGAGCCAAGAGTGTGCCCAGGTGGCCAAGAAGGCCAATGGGATCCTGGCCTGGATCCAAAGTAGCGTGGCCAGCAGGCCCAGGGCAGTGAGCCTTCCCCTGGACTCTGCCTTGGGGAGGCCACACCTTGAGTGTTGTGTTGAGTTCTGGGCCCCTCAGTTGAGGCAAGAGATTGAGGGGCTGGAGCGGGGCCAGAGAAGAGCAACGAGGCTGGAGAAGGGAGTGGAGCACAAGTGCTGTGGGGAGAGGCTGAGGGAGCTGGGGGTGTTTGTGCTGGAGAAGAGGAGGCTGAGAGGTGACCTCAGCACTGTCTGGAACTGCCTGAAGGGAAGTTGTGGCCAGGTGGGGGTTGGTCTCTTCTCCCAGGCACTCAGCAATAGGACAAGGGGGCACGGGGGGCTCAAGCTCTGCCAGGGGAAATTGAAGTTGGAGAGCAGAAAAAACTTCTTTGCAGAGAGAGTGCTCAGGCATTGGAATGGGCTGCCCAGAGAGGGGGTGGATTCCCCATCCCTGGAGGTTTTTAAGGTGAGCTTGGCCGTGGCACTGAGTGCCATGATGTGGTAAAGGGAGTGGAGTTGGCCCAAGGGTTGGACTTGATGATCTCGGAGGTCTTTTCCAACCCAATCCATTCTATGATTCTATGATTCTATCCATGCCTTGATCCTTATCTCCCCAGTGGGAGAGTCAAAATTAAATCCTTAATTTAATTCTTTAGTTCTTATGCTACTTCTGTGTTCTAATTGCTAATTCGACATTCTAATCACTGTATGACAGAGTAACCATCTCTGTACACCACCTGATTTTGAAAATACAATAAACAGGACACTCTCAGGATCAGAACAGCTCTGACCCAGCCATGCCTCAGTCAGAATTTCAGGTGAGAAAGTAATGGTGAGTGTTCCAAGCATTTATGCAGACACAGCAAGCAGGATTTAACAGTCTAACCCCACACAAAGCCATTTTATAACATTTAGCAGTTCTGGTACTTTCTGGGAAAATTTATGGCTATAAATTCATGTGAAGGAATAGAAGGGAAGAGCAAATTCTTTCTTGTGTTTGTACAATCCCTGTTTCAAATCAGCTGCCTGCAAACAGGAGAGTTAGGTCTGAAAATACCAGTATCCAGTAAAACAGAGGAATCTATTGCAGGTATGACTTTGCAGCCCACACATTCTGTTGAGGGATTTTTTGTGGGGGAAAAGTTGAAATAATTGAGCAGCCAGACATGGCCCACTTTCCCCACCTGGTGACATAAAGAGCTGGGATGTGGGCAGAAATGCATTTATACCCTGGATGTTTATGCTGAAGTTTTGGATTTTGCAACATTCTTGACAACAGATCATTAAATCCATGTCCACTAAAAGCATTGGAAAAAATTCCTGACATCCTCCTGTCATGTAAATGATGGCTCAACTTCCATTAAATACTGTCTCTTACCTGTCCAGGAGAAGTTCCAGTACTGCCCTGGTAGAGGCAAAGGCTCTGTATGTTGAGAGGAAGATGCTGATGTAGGAAAAATCTGCATCCCCAAAAGCTGTGAGAAGGTTCTCCACCAGTTTCTCCAAAGTTCCAGCTTTGATAGCCCTGATCTTGGATGTTTCATACTGTCTGACAGTGTGCTCTGGGGGTAACTGGTCTCCTTCACCCTGCAAAGGGGAACAAGAGCAAAGCACAGAAATCAGATCCCTGACTCAGCTTTCAATGGGTTAAATTCTATCTTTTCACCAGAACTGCCCATCATCAGTTACTAAATGACTTTGTGGATTTTGGCTCTCTGAGCACCAAATGCTGTGTCAAATAATGGAGTTTTTAAGTATCTTTAAGATATTTCTCTGACATTCTACTCAAAATATTTTATAGTGTGACCACTCCCAAGTTAACTCACAATTCCATCACACAGAATCACAGAATCATTGAATGGATTGGGTTGGAAAAGCCCTCTGAGATCAAGTCCAACCCTTGGGCCAACTCCAGTCCCTTTACCACATCATGGCACTCAGTGCCACGGCCAAGCTCAGCAGAAAAACCTCCAGGGATGGGGAATCCACCCCCTCTCTGGGCAGCCCATTCCAATCCCTGAGCACTCTCTCTGCAAAGAAGTTTTTTCTCATCTCCAACTTCAATTTCCCCTGGCAGAGCTTGAGCCCCCCGTGCCCCCTTGTCCTATTGCTGAGTGCCTGGGAGAAGAGACCAACCCCCACCTGGCCACAACTTCCCTTCAGGCACTTCCAGACAGTGCTGAGGTCACCTCTCAGCCTCCTCTTCTCCAGCACAAACACCCCCAGCTCCCTCAGCCTCTCCCCACAGCACTTGTGCTCCACTCCCTTCTCCAGCCTCGTTGCTCTTCTCTGGCCCCGCTCCAGCCCCTCAATCTCTTGCCTCAACTGAGGGGCCCAGAACTGAACACAACACTCAAGGTGTGGCCTCCCCAAGGCAGAGTCCAGGGGAAGGCTCACTGCCCTGGGCCTGCTGGCCACACTAGTTTGGATCCAGGCCAGGATGCCAGTGGTCTTCTTGGCCACCTGGGCACACTGTTGGCTCCTGTTGAGCTTCCTGTTATTATCTGAAAGAAAATCCATTATCCCGGAAAGAATAATACCACTGAAGGGAACAAAAGTGGTGATTCAGCATTTCACTGAACTTCTGAATCAACATGAAAACCAACCACAACTCCAGCACTGGCCCTTGTGATCCCCTTGCTGCAAACACCACCTTTGGGTGCCACAAAGCACCAAAGGTCAGGAGCACATCTGGGGGCAAAACATCTCATGATGCTTTCTCAACAGGGTGTCAAAGGCATCTTGCAAACAGTCCAGTTTTCTCCTACAGCTCCCATTTGGCACAATATTTGTCCACAAATGCAGGGTTTGAGGTTGGGTGTGTTTTTTAAACAGCATTTGTTTTTAATGCTTACAACCAATCCAAAGTCTGAAAGAACCAGAAACACCCCCTTAAATTCTGCCATTATTTAGAGGACAGTTCAGAAAAGTATTTTTGGGACTGGTTTAAATCCTATTTTGTAAATTATGTGGGAAGAAAATCCTTAAAAATGGGACTATAAATATAAAATATTCAACTGAGGGCACGAAGGCAGCACGTTAATGACTTGGAGTTACCACCAACCCTGGCTTGGTGTACTGAGAAAACACAAAGGAAAAAATCATCTAATAGTAATAAAATAATTAGGAACAGACATCCCACCCACTTCCTATTTATATCACTACCCTGCACTGGTTTGGAATTACTCCTAACAGATAACCCTTTTTGTTTTCAACAAATGTCTTCCACATTATTCTGAAGTTCTGCCTTTAGGATTATTCCAAAGCTTTGCTATCTCATTTCCCAGCTTAACAAAGCCCAACAAACTCTTGTTGGTACATTAAAACACAACCTGCTCTTTCTATTTTTAAAAAATAGCGAAAGAGGGGAAAATTTTATAAAATTTTGTTCCATGGATGTAATGGCTTTTTTAAAGGTGTAAAATATGTGACTTAAAGGTGGATCTGAAAATATACATGAATTATATATCTGACTTCAAACTGTATCTGGAATTACATGTGATACTGTCATTGCAGAAACACTAACAGGGTATGTTGTTGCCACTGCTGGTATCTCTCACATTCAAATTTTCCTTAACCAAAACTTGGTTGGAAAAAACTCCTAATTTTCTTACAGACTTTTCATCTTACAATTAAAATGTACTTTTGAAAATGGCCAATTACACAGTGCAACCACTTTCCAACAGGGAGGAAGGTCTGCACCGCTGGATTTAACTCTTAATTTTCTATACAGCAGATTGCTCCACTCACAATGTAATGGTTTATGGGCATGGAAAAACCTCTTGTTCACTGATATGGCTGTGCTCAAAACAAGGTCAGAATCTGCTTCCAAGACTGATACAAAGCACAAAATTTTCCATTAATTGCATAACTGCAACCTCCCCAAGACATCATGTTGGGAGAAGGTTAAAAAGAAACATTCCCCCTGCAAAAAAAAACCCAAAAAAAACCGACTCAACAAAGCAACAAAAAAACCCCCAACCCCAAACTCTGAAAAATGTGAGTTGAGCAGCAAAACCACTAAACTCTTAGAAATCATTGTGAGAGTTTAGGGATTGCTCGTATTTGTATTATTTTAGCAATTCTGTCTGTAAGTTTGAAAGGAAAGGGACTTGGCAGATGAGCTCAGTAAGAGCCTTGGAGAACGAGACCTCGTGGGCTGACTTTGTGCTAACAGGAAACTGCTCAGTCTGGAGTTAATCAAGAGCCATCTCCTCACTCACACAACCAAAGGCAAAGGAGTTTGCATGGGGTTTGTGCTCCCTGCTCAGAGCAAAAATCCATCTACTGCCACTAAAAGATGTTCCTAAAGCTCTTTGCAAGCTTTGACAGTGACCATTGTTGGTGATACCAACAAATGCCACCAGTTCTGCATCCTGACCACTGTTAGTGATACCAATAAATGCCACCATTTCTGCATCGTTTTGGGCATCCAAACAACAACAAAAGGCTCTCCAGCTCCTGTTTGTCTCCTTCAGCACCATGTCCAGCAGTCCAAGAGAGATGCTAAATCCCAGTATCTGGGGGCTTTGTGTTTTACAATAAACACATACGGCACTTTATAGTTTGATTTGTGGTTTTAAAAATCTCACTTTGATTTTTCAGGCTACAAATTCTAATTTGCCAATGTTGTGGGTTCACATAAGTGAGCCCAAATTTCAGTTTAAATCAGGCCTGAAGCTGTCAGCTGACTTGAGCTGGGTTGAACTACCAGCTGACTTCTTCTAGCCAGTAGTATTGTATTCTATACTATATTATGACATCATCTTTCCCAGGAAGTAGAATCAGTGTGGGAGTGGCTTAGTCAGTCACCCCACAACTTCCTTGGGGGAGGATGCACGATGCTGTCCCAGAGGAGATGGAGAGGGCCTGGCCCACCACTGGNGCCAGCTCAAACCAAGACAGTTAATGGTGCCGTGACTCGGATTCAAACCAAGGTTGCTGCGACCGACAGCCTTGATAATCTGAAAGTGTAAGTGATGAGCAAGTAGCTTCTTCCAAGACTTGTCAGTGTCTTTCAAAAGCAAACATGGAAAGGTTGAAGGGAGGCATTTCCTTGCAAAAATCCTCATTTTTTGTGCTAGTGCATGTGCTGATCGAGTGTAATTCCAACATCCTTACGAAGCCTTGGCAATGCTGCACCTTCAGAGGGGCTCACTCTGTCTTGAGGTGATCATCTTACATCTGTCCAGCACAAACATTAACTACACCCCCAGTTCTTGCTGAAACAGGAGAGAGCAAACTAAACCACATCCAGGCTGAAAAACTGCCTTCAAACACTACCTGTTAACCTTCAATGGGATTACAAATCAATTATAAACTCCAGCATCTCCTAAATTTATGTTGCATCCTAGCAAGAGGGATTAAAGACTCAAGGTAAAAAAGAAAGTTAAAACTCTGATCGTCAGTACAAAAACAGGTTTCTGTCCAAATAAAGACGTGCAGAACTGCAGTAATTATTTCAGAAATACCACTGGAAACAATACTTTTTACACCGAAAAACACTGCTCTGCACATTTTTTCCAATGCAAATATTATCTGTTGAGATTCTGAAATTGTGAGTTGTGGAATGAAATAAATGTAATTGTTTTTTATTAGGCAGACTGGAAAAAAATACCACAACAACGAGGATGAACAATAAGGAAATCAGATATCAAGTGTTCTTCATGCTCAGTCATTTGAAACATTACCACTCTACTAAGGACTTGTTTTATTCAGTAATCCTGCAGTTGTTTTCACGAACATCTAACTAACATTTAAACTGTATTTTTACTGATTTTGACAGATTTTTAAACGTTCTTCTATTTCCTTGAAACTTTACAGCTTTCCCAAATGGAGAGTTTCCCACTCTGGTTTTATTAACTTACTGGACAGGCACTCCATGCTGGAATAAAAGGGCCTAAAGTACACTTTAACTTATAATTAAACTCAAAATAAGGCACTCTAAATGTGAATCTCCTTTAACCTTCTGAAAGCAGAAATAAGATGATCTTTGTGATTTCATCCTTATTGTTTTCACATTGCATATTTACACACAGGTTCTCCAACAGGTATCTTTAATATCTACACTCATCCTTGGGGGAAGGGAAAAAAAAACAACAAACAAAACAAAAGGAAAAAAATCAAATCATAGAATATCAAGTTTAGAAAGCTCCAGAAATAGTGGGTTCCATAACCACAGCCTAAGAGAAGAAAAACCTAATCCATCCTTCATTAACACACCATCAAAGAAAACAGTGAGACATGAAATAGAAAAGTTGCTCAGTTGGTTTAGTCAAGTGTTTCTTTAAAGAAAAAGGCAAAGGTATTAACAACTTCCTTCCCACAGTGTTTCTCTCCAACAAATGCCTTGAACTTTGAAACTGAGCTGCTCCCAGTAAGGGGAAGGTTGTCCCACAGGTCCAACCCACAGCAGGTGACCCACAGTCAGGCTGCACCGACTCCAACCCACACCACAGAACCATTACATAAAAAAAATCCTGTGAAAAGTAAGAATTTTGCCCTAACAACACCATGGCAATGACCAGAATAATCTCATCCAATAAAGTCACAAGAACTCCAAAGGGTTTGGGGACAGGTCCTGGCTGGGCACATCCCTCCTGCCACCAGTTCTGCGGCCCTGGCCATACCCAAGGGCCCTGCATGCCATCACTGTCCTCTCTGTCCTTGGCCTCTGCTTAACTTCCAGCCCGGAAAACTCTTTGCATGACACGAGACTGCATTTGAAGCAGAATTTTCAGCCTAGGAAAGTGTGGCTTGCAGTGCAAACTTGCCTTCCCAAGGGCAGTTGCTTTTACTCTACAGTGCATTTGGAAATAAAATGCAATAAAATGACACCAGAGCTCTCTCCACTTCACTAACTCCCATTTCCCCATTTTGCATAGTGAGGTAAAAATAAAAATCAGAATTCTGCATGGTTACTGCACCAAACTCAGAAGCCAAAGCAACTTCCTGAGCTCTTTCCTACACTCCAGCAACAGTATTCCTGGATTTCCAAAGCTCCACCCTTTTCCTTTCCTACCTTACCACATAAATAACCACTCTTGGCAGCAACCCAGAGTTTCCAGGACCAATTAATTCCATGCTCATCACACAAAAGGCATTCTCCTTTTCCCCCTGGAGCTCTCAGCCTGGCTGGTATCAGTCAGAAGGGCTGGCAAACACCAACAAAGGCTGGGGGGGAGCAGATTTGGGAGGGAAAGGAAGAGGAAAAAAAGCCTTTTATTACAACAAAAGCTGTTGCTCAGTTAAAATTCACTTTAAGTGAATCAAAGCACAAGCAAAGAAGCCTAATTTACACATCACCTCTCCCCCCACTCCTGCATCTAAATGAGTTTGAGCAAATGCATTAAGAAATTGAACCTTCAAAGAGCTCTGGGTTCAAATGGCATTGTGCAGCTCTTGGAAATAAATGGGGGAGCTTATCCAGCCATGGGAACACAGAAATTCCTCTCCCAATTTGCCCACTTAGAAGCATCTGTGCAGCAAAGGAATGTAGCCACATTATTCAGGGCCAAGCAAGTCCTCCCAGAGGTTCACTGTGAAGCACAGGAGCTTTTTAAAGAGACCGAAAATCCCTCCAAGAGCTCAAAATTCCCCCCTCTAATTTATGTGATTTATGCACTTACCTTCTGGTTGTTTTCTACCTACCAAAAATTCCTTCTCATTCTGAACTCCCATCCCTCTTCTACAGAGACTTGTAATAAAAGCAAGACAAGCCCTCCAACCCTCTCCTCTTGTCTGACAGTGTCCTCACTGAGTTAACTGAACCTGAAAAATCAGATTACTGACATCCTTTTTTCTTGGTTGTGTTTCACAGCCCTACACTTTGCCACAAGCCTTAAGCATGCCAGAGATGTATTATTTTCCTAATGTCAGTATTATCAAATATTGCTTGTCCTGGCTTGGATTGGACATTGAAACTTGGCAAGTTCCTAATTTCAAACAGAAAAGCAAGAAGAAAAGACCAGCAAGTCAGGTAAGACACTTGGTCATGTGCATCTTACATTGCTGGGGGAAGATCCACTATCAAATGACATTTTCTAGAAACCCTCTTCTAATCCAGCAAATGAAATGTCCCAGGTCAAGTATCTCCCCAAAGCCTGTCTGTATTAGAGAAAAATTATTTGTAAAACTCGGCGTCCTCCTCCCTTCTGTGCACAGGAACACCAAAATATCCAAACACCAAACCCATCAGTAAATAAACACACAAAATAATAAACAGCTAAGTGAGCAGGGGACCAGGATGAAGGCAAGGAAAGAGGCTGTAGTCCCCACTTTGGCACTAAAGTCAGCTCATTTTACAAAATATTTTGACTTCTGGAGCTGAAGGAAGTGTTACACAGTGTCTCCATGAGGGAAGAGCTCTGGGAAGTCTCTCTGGACTTAGAATCATAGAATGGATTGGGTTGGAAAAGACCTCCGAGATCATCAAGTCCAACCCTTGGGCCAACTCCACTCCCTTTACCACATCATGGCACTCAGTGCCACGGCCAAGCTCAGGTTAAAAACCTCCAGGGATGGGGAATCCACCCCCTCTCTGGGCAGCCCATTCCAATGCCTGAGCACTCTCTCTGAAAAGAAGTTTTTTCTGCTCTCCAATTTCCCCTGGCAGAGCTTGAGCCCGTGCCCCCTTGTCCTATTGCTGAGTGCCTGGGAGAAGAGACCAACCCCCACCTGGTCACAACTTCCCTTCAGGTAGTTCCAGACAGTGCTGAGGTCACCTCTGAGCCTCCTCTTCTCCAGCACAAACACCCCCAGCTCCCTCAGCCTCTCCCCACACCACTTGTGCTCCACTCCCTTCTCCAGCCTCGTTGCTCTTCTCTGGCCCCGCTCCAGCCCCTCAATCTCTTGCCTCAACTGAGGGGCCCAGAACTGAACACAATACTCAAGGTGTGGCCTCCTCAAGGCAGAGTCCAGGGGAAGGCTCACTGCCCTGGGCCTGCTGGCCACACTAGTTTGGATCCAGGCCAGGATGCCATTGGCCTTCTTGGCCACCTGGGCACACTCTTGGCTCCTCTTGAGCTTCCTGTCCCTCAGTCCCCCCAGGTCCCTTTCTGCCTGGCTGCTCTCCAGCCACTCTGTGTCCAGCCTGGAGCACTGCAGGGCTTGGGGTGGCCAAAGGGCAGGACCTGCACTTGGCCGTGTTGAACTTCATCCCATTTGACTTCCATAAAACAGTCTGTGATTAATCAAAGCTAATAAAAGCTTTTACAGGTATAGATTCCAGCAGGTCCCAGGAGGGAGAGGCAGCTGGAGCAGCTCCCCTGTGCCCCAGGAATGGTGAAGGGCATTTGGTGTTCCTGCTAACAGCCCTCATCACAACTCCTCTTCCTCCTCTCACCTCTTCCAGTCTGTGCTGGAAAAGTGGAGGTGCCAAAGCCCCCAGGAACCATAATGGAGAAAGGAAGGGGTGCTGATTAGGGAAAAACAGAGCATTAAAGACAGCTCAAACATTGCACTTGACTCTGACACAGCTTTTAATGGTTCTGATCCCAGATTCCAGTGACAGGTACAGTGCTCCTTCCATCCCAGGAATACTGAGAGTTCAAGCTCATAGCACAGCAAATTCTGCATTTATATATAATATTTCTAAGCTGCCTAGTTGTTAAAAATGGTAACACTACATGTCTACCCTAAGAAGTTCCAGACAAAAGCTATTATAGGAATTTTGCTCACAAAACACCAGTCACTAAACCATTTGCTGTGTTTCTTTCATGCAAAGTGCTAAAATATGCTGTCATTTTTTAATAAACACCAAGTGTAGCAAAGAGGAGGGATGACTGATATTACCACGAACATAGTCAGGCAGATTTCATATGGTATCCTGACTTTTGACTACCAACTGAATACTTGCCCTGTGAAAAGTAACACTATTTCTTCCTCCTTCCAGAAATGTAATTTAAATTAATTGTGGAGCTCATCATCGCTTTCTGCTCAGTCAGAGGAAACAAAGAAAGTCCTGTATGAGACAGCAGGCAATAGGTGCTAAGCTCAAAATGGATTTAAGGGTGCCACAAGTAGTAATTCTGTTGCATAATAGTAGCATGAATATGCATTACATAACCCCCAAATGCTTTTATTCATCCTGATTGTATTGCTGGCTCTCCTCTTACACTGTAAAGCTTGATAAAACAGAACCCAGAAATTAAATTTATACAAGTCAGGAAATCAGTGAACTGCTACTGCACTCAGTTCAACACCAAGGGCGAGAACGATGGATTTTTAACAGCATGAATAGCTGGAAATTAAAACTGTAGGTGCAAGGAGAGTAAATACATTCTGACAGAGAAAATAGAAGGAGACTGATCCAGATTCTAAAATAAACACAGCATGAATAAGGACCTAAATTGAGTTGTAAACTTTGTTTCCATGGCTGTGCTTTTTACTACCCTTTGTTTTGAAACTAAGAGACCTCTCCAGGGTGGGGTCTGAGTAGAACAAGCAGTAATGGTAAACTAATGTTTCCTAATACTAAGTGTTACCAGTCTGGACATTTATTTACATGCTGAAAGAGACCAAAAATATTAAGCCAATCATTAGTCCAGGCCAAACTGCATTTTTACTGTATTTATCTACACACCATTAGGGATTGAGTGTGGAATCTCTTAGGGTTCTGCTCTTGCACACTCACCCCTACAGAGACAGGAGTGACTCTGCCTGACCACACGTGTGTGTGTATGTGGCAAAAGCCTTGCCCCAGTTCTACAGGTATTTTCTCTATCAATTCTACACTCACATGACAGCTGAATACAGTGCATACCTACAGAAATGAGTGCACTCTTCCACCTCCAGCCCCAGCCCTTACCCCTTCTCTTGGACACAGCAGGATGGTGTGAGCCCCGAACTCACTGCAGAGATCTGTGTTTGGGCTGTGCTGCACTTGCACTTGAATCCCTCAGCAATGGACACAAAGCAAAACACATCATTATGTGGAAGGATTGAGCCAGAATGCAAAGTAAGTACAGCTTACAAGTAAAGGGGAAAGAAAGAAAGAAATGTCAGACAAACCAAAATTGCCTACGTTTGCTGTCTGCTCTTTGGATTTTTCTTCTTTTGGTGAGGGTTGTTGTTGAATTACCAGCAGGAGTTAATAGCATACTTCTGCTCCTCTCTGTCCTGCTCTAACTTTGTGGCCACCTGATGTTTTCCTGAACAAAGAGCCTGTTTTTGCAGGAAGAATGCAAACCTCGTGCTTTAAGTGTGCAAGAGTTCATTCACATTTTGCCTGCTGCAGGGAGCCAGCAGCCCTGAGCACAGCCAGACCCAATCCCAGGCACTCCAGGGAGGAATGCAAAGGCCTAAGATCTGCCTTCCAAATCAAACACATTGTTGTTACTTACTGGACATTTCCCACAGCAGCACAACGGCATCTCCGAACAGAAGACACTGTCCCTGCCCTAAGAGGTTGCTCCTCTAAAAATACAAAATGCACCATAGGTAGAGCCAGAGATTACTACAACCCAAGCAAACAAAAGCATAGGCATATTTTCATCATAACTTTCTTATCTTCGTGGGATATTTAAACCAGGTTCCAAAAGCACCTTGGAGCATCTGGCTGATTTCTCTCTTCTGCACTGAATACAACAGTTTAACCTATAGGGGTGTACTGATGTGTTTGCATCACAACACAAACAAAGCTTTGAAATGTTATGAACCTCATCTGACAAGCTGAGAAATACTGTAAACAACTGAAGGATATCCTGCACTTGATTCAAGTCCAAACAGAAACTCAATATATTCAATGTATGCAAGCTTATGTGGGGCATAAACTATATGTAAGAGGGAATAAGACCTGAGATAGCTCTAACATGAGGGTTTATTTCTGCCTTAGGATATATAGATACTCACAAGCTTGGATCACTGATTTTTTTGAGTCAGAAGGAGCCAGTGAGACCTGGAAATCTAATGAGATCTACCACGAGTCTCCAGCTGGAAGCCCAAGAGCTATGAACATCTCTCAAAGCATTCAGTCATTCCATATTGTTCAATCATTACGGGATCTTTCAATAGAAAATGCCAATTTATAATAAAAAACATGTTGTTTTACTTGCACAAAGAGCCCATGGAGTCCTCAGAAAGGAAGAAACAGCCACTGACTGGGAGAAAGGTTGAGCCTTCCTAAGGAGAAAGGCAACTGTACAAAGCAGCTGAGGGGGGTGGGAGAAAAGGAGAAAATAACCCTTTAAACTCCATTCAGACCAAAAAGGTGGGAAGAATATAAGAGAAAAATAGATGAAATAATAGCATATAATTACAGGATCACTCCACAAAAGCATTTTAAATACCTGCACCTCATTAGTGTCACTGCTGCCCACAGCCGGGTGGCAGAGAGGAGGAACAAGTCCAACCTCCATCAGGCTGTAACCTAGCAATGAGCAGAGCAAAAGGTCCACAAGTGCTGCCACATAAAGTGCCACAAAGCTTCCCACCTAAGGTGGGGATTGCCAAAATCTCCCTTGGTTGCCAAAACTTCTAAAGGGGAGTTATGATGGGCAACAGATGGCTCATGCAACTAACTGTAGGTAAATGTAAAGAGCCAGCAAAAAAGGGTGTTGGAAGCCCTCCCCTCAAAGGTCACAGATGGCACAGAGTTCAGAGACAAGACCTGGAGAGTTGGAGTAGGCAGAACAGGAAATTTTTCAGCACAACACTTGGAAGAGGCAACAAACCCCAAACAATTCTGCAAAGTATAAATAAAGGGCACCAAAGTAAAGGACATTATTCCTCTACTGCATAAAAGGCTGATGAGACAATGTGTAGGGTATCATGCTCTGCTCGAGCTGCCCCTCATTTTTAAAGCAGCAAGAATGAAGCTGAGTGGAGTAAAGCAAAGGGCAGCCCACACAGCTCCTACAGGTGTAGTCTCAAACAGCAAGGATGCAAAGCTTTGCTTTACACACACACACAAAAAGCAGGAGCTGAGCACCCAGAGTTCTCCTTGACCAGGAGGAGGCTGCAGAGCTGCTGGAAAAGCAGCCCACACCAAACTCCAGTACTGTGTCACAACACAGCCCTTACATCAACTTGATGTCAAAGTTCTTGGGATTCTTTGCTAAGTACCTGTGTTCAGTCTTATTCTGCCTCATTAAATATTTACTGAAACCAGAATTTTACCAACAGCCAGACATAGTAATTGCCATTTTAAACTAAACTAGAGGGGTTTTCCCCCCTCTGACAATGGCCATATAGAAGAAGGTGAAGAAATAACACTCTTAACATCCAGAATAACCAGCCCACAGGAAAAGACTCTTTTCATCTGCAGGACATGTTTGTCTTATAGATAAATCAAAAAAAAAATTAATGTCTTGTGTTTTGAATCTCTTACAGTACTCATAGAATCATAGAATGGATTGGGTTGGAAAAGACCTCTGAGATCATCAAGTCCAACCCTTGGGCCAACTCCAGTCCCTTTACCAGATCATGGCACTCAGTGCCACGGCCAAGCTCACTTTAAAAACCTCCAGGGATGGGGAATCCACCCCCTCTCTGGGCAGCCCATTCCAATCCCTCAGCACTCTCTCTGCAAAGAAGTTTTTTCTGCTCTCCAACTTCAATTTCCCCTGGCAGAGCTTGAGCCCCCCGTGCCCCCCTGTCCTATTGCTGAGTGCCTGGGAGAAGAGACCAACCCCCACCTGGCCACAACTTCCCTTCAGGCACTTCCAGACAGTGCTGAGGTCACCTCTCAGCCTCCTCTTCTCCAGCACAAACACCCCCAGCTCCCTCAGCCTCTCCCCACAGCACTTGTGCTCCACTCCCTTCTCCAGCCTCGTTGCTCCTCTCTGGCCCCACTCATGAATGTTTTTGCATTATTTCTATAAATGTCCAGTCCTTTCTGACTCCTAGACTCAGTTGGACTCTATTACTTCTTCCAATGTCCTTTCAGGTTAATTACATGCAAAGTAAAATCATTAATTTCTTTCCCCCCTTGCTTTCAAAACCACCAGTCAGTCACTGGAGACAAAGTGTTGCTTCTCCACTCCCTGTTTTAAATGTTTTTAATATATCCTCCTATTCATTACCAGAACAGAGCCTCAGTCCTGTGAGGATTTACTCTTAAACCTGCACATCACCTCTAGTTGCAACAAGACACAAATTTAACAGTCCTTACCTCTTCAGTGCCTCCAAATCCTTCCCCAACTGTGCATTCCTTTTCTAGTTCTCTCATCTCTGAGATGAGGAAACAAGCTCCAGTGAAGAGTGAGGTGCTACTGCCCCCACCTTAAGAGCATTTTTGGGCTTCCCTTCACTCCCATCTCCCTGATGCAGCTTCATATTCAAGTTTGCTTTCACAACAGCATTGTGGGGGGCAAATGCTGAACTCTGGACTCTCCCAAGGCCAGGTCTCGTCCCCAGGTGGTTTTAATTAATTCACTTCTGGTCCTAAATCGTTTCCATGTGTTGCTCTGCCTTGTTAAGCAGCTGCTCCTTGTAGCATGTATGTCACATGTGGGGAAGATATCCATGTGATAACACTATGGAGCCACTAAAGAAATATCACCATGCAGCTTTGACAGCTAATCCATCTCCCCCTGGCCTTTTTGAATGCTTCAAACCTTCAGCTACCTACAAAAATAGTCTTTTTAAAGTCCACATCGTCCCAGAAACACTTTTTCCTCCTCTATTTCCCACCTCCCCAAACAAAGGGGGGAATGTAGCAAACCCTCAGCATTGAGGCTGAATTTTCATGCCCACCCCAGCCATACTTTTGTGCTCTGTTACAGCCCAATATGCCTCACCCTCCTCAGTTTGGTGAAAATCTGCAGCTGTGCTTTGAAAGCTATTTGGATGAAAGATGCTTTAAGAATGCAAGACCATTATCAGTTCACTTGGATGTATTTTTCCTCTCCTCCCAGTCCCTGAATTGGCACCTGTTGGTGACACGGTGCTGAACTGACCTACAGTGCAGTTGTATTTCAGAAATTAGCAGTTCAGTTTGGTCCAAGGTGGAAGGATTTCCATACCCAAAACACAGAATTTCTCACTGTAGCTTTAAAACTTTGCATTTTAAAAAACAAAATAAAAAAAGAAACCCACATCCTCAAACAGCTCAATAAAATTCTTATTCCAGAAGGTGTAAAAAGCTAACACAGACTTCACAGTTGCACCCCACATGCCAGTGTGCCACCCATGAAGAACGAAGAGTCACTTCTGCAGGGATTGTTTGGCCACTGACCAGGAAAACAGAGCATTCTGGGGGTGAAACAAGGGCAAAAGTAGTCCTGGGAGACTGCAAGAGCAAACAGTGACAACTTCCCAGAGATAACTGCTGGTCAGCTGCTCAAATCTTTAGGAATGAGGTCCCAGCTCCCTTTAGGAATAAAGTTTTACAATACCTGATACCATCTACGGGGGTGAGAATACCAGTAAACATCAGACACACTTTGCCTCCGCTTTAGACACAACACACTGGTTACACAAAGACAGGCCAGAGCGGGATTCAACATTTATTTACCCTTTCCACACAAAAGGAAGGCCAAGAAGGCCAATGGGATCCTGGCCTGGATCCAAACTAGCGTGGCCAGCAGGCCCAGGGCAGTGAGCCTTCCCCTGGACTCTGCCTTGGGGAGGCCACACCTTGAGTGTTGTGTTGAGTTCTGGGCCCCTCAGTTGAGGAAAGAGATTGAGGGGCTGGAGCGGGGCCAGAGAAGAGCAATGAGGCTGGAGAAGGGAGTGGAGCACAAGTGCTGTGGGGAGAGGCTGAGGGAGCTGGGGGTGTTTGTGCTGGAGAAGAGGAGGCTGAGAGGTGACCTCAGCACTGTCTGGAAGTGCCTGAAGGGAAGTTGTGGCCAGGTGGGGGTTGGTCTCTTCTCCCAGGCACTCAGCAATAGGACAAGGGGGCACGGGCTCAAGCTCTGCCAGGGGAAATTGAAGTTGGAGATGAGAAAAAACTTCTTTGCAGAGAGAGTGCTCAGGCATTGGAATGGGCTGCCCAGAGAGGGGGTGGATTCCCCATCCCTGGAGGTTTTTAACCTGAGCTTGGCCGTGGCACTGAGTGCCATGATCTGGTAAAGGGAGTGGAGTTGGCCCAAGGGTTGGACTTGATGATCTCGGAGGTCTTTTCCAACCCAATCCATTCTATGATTCTATGAAAATAACCTAATTTTCTTCCAGAGGCTAAGTTACACTTTGTGTTCATGTCTTCACACAGCTGTGCCCCCTTACAGTGCTGGCTAAAGAAGTTACTTATTTAGAAAACAGGGGCCAAAGATGCAAGTTCAAAGTGTGCATTTATACACGGTTTTTAATTAGCTTTGCCGAGGTTAAATTTAAATCCAAGTGTGACTAACATGCTTGCAATGCTTCAGCCTCTTCCTTAAATGAAAACATCAAACCCCAAACTGTAAAACTAATGGTTTCTCCAGGACTATTCTCTGTACAACATCTCCATCCAGTTCGTAGCTGCTGCTCCCAGGCTTTCCAATGACACATAGCCACATTCCTTGCCAGCTCTTCCTTAATCCAACAAGTGACCTACATCTACATTCAGAAAGAAAATACCCTCTTTCTGGAAGAGCAAGCTGATTTTTGGGTTACTCCTTTTGAAAAAGCAAGCAAGGTAATATTCAGTAATGTCAACAGCGAGGTATTTAAGGTGCTGAACTCAGGGAGAACCTCTGCCATTCAAGTGGCACAGTTTCAAAAGACAGTCATCCCTGGCTGTCAGAGGAATTCCCAGGAGAGAGCAATTACAGCACAGGATGTCATTATATTCCTGCATGTCAAAGGCAAACTGAAAGTGTGCCAAGGGCAAGTTTTTGCCCATAAGCAGGCTGGCTGTGAGATTTCCAAAATACACATATACACCAACAGGAGAATCTCCCACACCTTTTGCTCCAGAGGCTCCCTTAGCTCTTGTCACTCCACTTCATATAATGAAGAGACACGTGCCAGACTATCCCTCAACTCACTGTTTAATGACACCCCAAGATTAAAGCATTGCCACCCTGCCACGCTCTGACAACTTGGAATGGGAGGTTTTAAACCCAACTGAGAGCATGACACTGTGCTGCAGAGCCAGTTACCCCTCTAATTATGCATTTGGGATTTGGAACTGGGAAAGCAATGGGCAGTAATCTTTCAGGCTTCCATTTTAAAACTCTGAATAGACTCACTTTCCATTTCGGAGTGTGTGTTGCACACACAGCCTCTGTTACCCACCTGCATCCAAGAGTGTTACTGAGGACATCCCTGGAGCACAGATCTGTGCCTGAACCAGGAAGCAAGGAGGAAAACATTCCATGAGAAGTCATTAATAAGGGCTATGATATTATGGTACTTATTCTGCCCACAGTTGAAGGAAGGACAGAAGGAAAGAGTCCACTAAACCAAAAAGACAAGCTGAATGAGATGCCAAAGCTTTCTTGTGGGTAAATGTGTACCTCTCCATAGGTAAAATCATACAGTTCCCTCCACATACATCTCCCTGCTGGGTTTCCAGGACTGCACAGGCACCTTCTCCCATGCAAAACCAATGTGAGCACACCCCATCTGTCTTCCTTCTCCAAGACAGTTCCCCAGAGGATCTGCAGTGGACAACAGCACAACTGTGTCAGCTCCTTGGGAACTGCTTTTCTGCTTCTGCCAAACCTACAGCCAGAACTACACCCTGGCCTTGATTTGGGTTCTCAGGACAGGCTGGGGCAATATGATTAAAGAGTCTGGTTTAGCCAAAAGGGACCAACACACACTCTAAATCAAGAGACAAAACAGCAAGTAAGGACAATGATCAGTCAAGCCCTGCCCTGCTGCTTCCACAGGAAACTGCCCTCAACCAGAACATCTGGGTTCTAAGAGTAAGATAAAAAAGAAATCACAGATCTGGCTCAGAGGGCATGTGGGAAGGCAGGAGCAGCCTCAAAGAAAATTTAAGGTTTGCTTGTTCCTAAAATATTGATGATTCCAGGCACCATTTAAATCTCAACCCATATTTAGGAGGTCTTTGCTGGAAAGAAATAAATCCAAACTAAATCTTCTTTTCTGACGTATTTTTCAAGTCAAAGAGAGGGTTGTGTCCTAGGTCTGAACTGGGATACAGCTTAGTTTGACACAAGTTTTTGTAATGGTTTGCTGACTGAACTCTCCAGCAGCAGCTTCCTGCAAAGGCATGTGATGGTAGAGGTGTTCAGAAGCCAAACCTGTGGTCACTTGCAATTTTCAGTGAGACACAATCACTCAAAATTTATTTTTAGAACACCAAAAAATTCCCAAGAAAGGTAATTATCAAATAATATCAGTGTTCAGAAAACACACCAATATTTAATAATAGATTTGGTACTTTTCAGCTTTTCCCCTTTTTAGACCTTTTGAGGTATTGAAAAGCACCCTTCTACAGCAGCTCATTCATAATTTTTGAAGAACATGCTCTGCTGTACACCCAATGTTATGGTTTTAAGGACACCATGAGAGAAGTAATATTTTGGATCCATATATTGTGTTCAGTTCTGGACCCTCAGTTCAGGAAGGATATTGAGGGGCTGGAGCGGGTCCAGAGAAGAGCAACGAGGCTGGAGAAGGGAGTGGAGCACAAGTGCTGTGGGGAGAGGCTGAGGGAGCTGGGGGTGTTTGTGCTGGAGAAGAGGAGGCTGAGAGGTGACCTCAGCACTGTCTGGAACTGCCTGAAGGGAAGTTGTGGCCAGGTGGGGGTTGGTCTCTTCTCCCAGGCACTCAGCAATAGGACAAGGGGGCACGGGGGGCTCAAGCTCTGCCAGGGGAAATTGAAGTTGGAGAGCAGAAAAAAATTCCTTCCAGAGAGAGTGCTCAGGGATTGGAATGGGCTGCCCAGAGAGGGGGTGGATTCCCCATCCATGCCATGATCTGGTAAAGGGACTGGAGTTGGAGCAAGGGTTGGACTTGATGATCTCGGAGGTCTTTTCCAACCCAATCCATTCTATGATTCTATGATTTTATCTCTGCCTGAACAAACTCCAGAGCCAGAAGTTCAGTGGCCAAGAAAAGAAAGCAGTGAGAAAAAGCCAAGCCTCTCAGATTTGCTCTAGACATGGATAAAAGGGCTGATGAAGCCAGGCAGGCTGGCCATGAGGGAGCAGAGTATCCCACTGTTTTCTGGAGATTTCAGACCCAAATGAAGAGGAGTCTGTGCCATCCACAAGCAAAGCAAAAGACTCGATGCACGAGGATGAGCTCTGACAGCTGAGCAACCGTTTCAGATGTGGAAATGCCACACAAGGCTTGGGAGAACTCCCTTCCCTGGCTGCAATTCCTGGGACCTGCCCCACTGAACACTCCAGAGGGGGACTGTAGGTCTCTTCCTCACTCCTTCCCAACAGGAGAAGCTCAGACTTCACTCTCACTGCCTCCCTGAGCCTCCAGTGCTGGACAGTGGTGACCTACCCCTCCCAAATTTCTGGCAAGGTGAGATAAAGCATTCCAGCAAGTTAATGGGGAGCTCTACAAAAGCCACATCACAGCTTTTTAAAACCTTGTCAGCTTTTATTTGAGTGATCCCCTTGTCCATCTGCCCACAGCACACCCTCTGTGGGTTCTTCCCACACCGCTCCAGTTGCCCCATCTCTCCACTTCTCTTCCCACTGCTCTTTCCATCCTCTTTCCACTGTTTTACTTCTCCGTTTACTGTTTACAGTAAATCCCTGACTGGAGTTCACATCTCCAACACCATTCCTACTCTGTCAGCATGTTGCTCCTGGCCACAGAAATTCAGTGTTTGGCAGCTGACCTCCTCTTCCAGTCACTGCTTTGCTGTTCTTACCTCCTCCTGCTCATGGTGTGACTCTTGTCTTTGTTTCATTTCATGGCTGTCACTTCAAGAGCAAAAATCCCCACAGAACTCTAAACTTTCCATCTGTCTGTCCTGTTCTGTTGCCTTTCCTTCATGGACAATAGCAGCACCTTGTTGGGACAATGCAGGGTGCCAGCTCTCTACGGGCTATCTTTACATTTCCAGAGGGAAGCTGGGTCTGATTTTTCAGGTTCTTTCTCTATCACAGTTTTAAAATACCACATTATCTTTCTAGCCACATCATTCAAATAAATTTCTTGCTGCACTTTCCAACCTTCCACTCCTGTTACTGATATGGCTTTTTCTCTAGCCTGACACAGTGCCACCCAAAATCCTGCTGCAGAAAGCAACTCCTCCTTGGGGCATGCCATCCATCTATACAAACCTCTCTCTACTTCTCCATCCTTCTCTCTCACAAAGAACTCAGGCTGTGTATCTCAGCTTCCATGACTCTTGTGGCTTGTTCCTCACTCTCAGGATCCTGGAGATCTCACAAGGTCTATCCTGGAGACACCAAACCCACTTTGCTTCAAAAAAAAAAAAGCCTTCATGTTTTCTGTGGTTGAACCTATCATGTTTGGGAGGGATTCCCTCTCACAGTTTCCAGAAGATACACTTGACTTTTGAAGCTTTGATACCAATCATCAGCTGAGACAACACAGTGTACAGACAACCCTCTTTAAATATCATGTCTGTCAGTTCTTTTTAGCCAAAACAGTGCTTTTGTGCAGCACCTCCCACAATACTGAGCTCCTACCAGGGCTATTAATATTCCCTAATACTGTAGTGCTTAAAGCCTTAAGCTTCACTAAATATTTAGTGACTAAGTATTTGGTGACAAAAGCAGTGGCTATTATTGGCAGCCTTTGATGTCTAATATTAAATTTAAAACTAAGAAATCTGGTGATTAAGCAAAAGCTTCCTACATGTGGAAGTTATGGAACTGCTGATGCTTGCCTAAGTCACAGCCTGTGTGCCTTTTTCTTCTCTGAATACTTGTAGAGGTTTGAAACCCAGGATAAACATTTCTGTATTTAAATAGGCAAGTGTTTACAGTGCTTAAGCTGGAATCTTATGATTGGCCTTTAAACACACCATTCTCTCATAACAAGGCCAACCTCTCAGCCACCCTGGATGGGTTCTTAGGATGCCAGAATCATAGAATCATAGAATGGATTGAGTTGGAAAAGACCTCCAAGATCATCAAGTCCAACCCTTGGGCCAACTCCAGTCCCTTTACCAGATCATGGCACTCAGTGCCACGGCCAAGCTCAGCGGAAAAACCTCCAGGGATGGGGAATCCACCCCCTCTCTGGGCAGCCCATTCCAATGCCTGAGCACTCTCTCTGCAAAGGATTTTTTTCTGCTCTCCCACTTCAATTTCCCCTGGCAGAGCTTGAGCCCGTGCCCCCTTGTCCTATTGCTGAGTGCCTGGGAGAAGAGACCAACCCCCACCTGGCCACAACTTCCCTTCACGTAGTTCTAGACAGTGCTGAGGTCACCTCTCAGCCTCCTCTTCTCCAGCACAAACACCCCCAGCTCCCTCAGCCTCTCCCCATAGGACTTATGCTCCAGTCCCTTCACCAGCCTTATTGAACTTCAAGAAAGGTTGATTAGACTTGATCTGCCCCAACAAACCAGAAGCCTCACAGAATGTCAGACTGCTCAAGTAGCCCTTTACAGGTCACAAACTGACTTGGGAAAGGAATTCTTGAGAAAGTAAACCCAGGCATGCACATAATCAATAAGAGAGTTACTATGTTTATTACTCAATACTTGATGTACAAATGGCTGTTCCCACTCTTCAGCTGACCTTGAGTCTTCAACCTAAGCATGACTTACACCATCATCAAAAAAATTAAGTCCAACACTGAAAAATCCAATGTCTCGTTCATTTAGTGCTATGAATTTCAAAGCATAGGACAAAAAACATCACAAACCCCTCTTAGGTCTGGATTAAAACAGTCACCTGATGATGATTTTAAAAGAGACAATTAGGCTTTTCAAGGCCAGACTGCCGGGGGCAGGGATGCCTATTCATAAATAATGCTCTGCCTTAGAGGCTATTTATTGATTTTAGGACCACAGAAAAGCCATTAATAAAACAAGATCACAAAACGGGCTTAAAATATTTTATGTTCTGAAGAGCTTAGGGAAACAAACAGCCCAAATGTTTCAAAATATGTTCAAACAATATCCATGAGATTTTTTTGCTTACGAAAACGGCTGCCCTGGACACTGAAGTCATCGATTTATGGCCAGAACAGGTGTGGGTTTCTGACACACTGCCTCCCTCCCCACAAACAGGGCTTGAGTCTGACCTTGAAAAACTCACACCAGCCACAGAAAGCTGAGAGTCACAGCTCTGACCTTGCAGACCCTTGTCCTCCTGTTGAGATGGGCACCATCAGCTGTGGGGGTGACCTCAGCAACTCACTCCCCTCCTTGGAGGACATGACCAAGGCATGGCAAACTCCTCCTACACACAAGGAACAACACAGGCCAAACAGGAAAAAATTCTGTTTTTCTAAACTATGTTTATGGGAGACAGGCACATTCTAGAGGGGCTTTGCCTCTGACACAAAAACCACCACCAGGGAAAGCTCTAATATACTTTGTAATATTTTTCCTGGTGAAAACAGAAGGCAGAAATGGGAAATCTGCCACTTATAGGAAGCAGACTTGAAATTATCTGTTTGATTAGAACCCTGTGTACTTCTTGGCAACAACGGAAGGGGAGATTCTAAGCACTATCTGTACACAGGAGACAATTTTCTTTTTTACTGTGGTTTCAGCACTGCTGTATTGCTTCATGTCACAGGAACTTCACAAGAAAATAACTGGATATAAATCCCAGGGCAGTTCTAAAAGCCTTTAAAATACGTATCTGGATACGACATCAAACCAACTTCTAATATTATTTCCTTGATCCCAAAGAAAATAAATAAACATAACAAAATGCTATGAAGGTTACAGATCCCTCCTGAAGATCTGGCTTCAACTGCCACAGCTGCACTGATTCCAGGGAAGTGAGGACATTTTCCACCAGCTGGGGACTTGGCCTGGGAAAGGTGAGGGCACTCAGCAGCACCACAAACCGAGTGCAAGGGCATCCAGGCTCATTTTACTTACCCCTTAAAGCCTTCACCTTTGAAAAACAGAACAGAGCTGTAATTATTGTAGGAATACAATTAATTAATTTCTCATCTGGCTGAGAAAGCAAGAGAAAAATAAGGCCCAACCGATATTCCCTTGAGTTCTGAAGAAGTTTTGAGAAAAACTTTCATCAGTCAAAATACTATGACTGGCAGACCTGAGACTGGTTCCTAACAGCAGGAACAAGCCACAGTCCAGGCTGAAATACCTGCTAAATACTCAACTTCTCAGGCCGTAGGCTAAGAGCCTTTTTTCTGCACCAAGAATCACCTGATCCACGGCCACAACGGGTCAAATTGTTTTTACAAGTCAAGAAATGAGGAAGAGTCAACACAAGCAGAGTGTTATTTCAGATGACCCAAGCAGAATGTTTTCAGTGTTCTGGTTTGGCTTGGCTTTTTTTTTTTTTTGGTTTTGTTCTTTTTTTAAATAATGAGCCCAGTCGGTGTTAAAAGTTAACACTGTATCAATTCCTGTGGAATTCGGTTAAGTGAAGAAAGCTCCAAAGTCCATGAGCAGCCTTCCCAAATGCCACCGTGCCAGCTCCACTTACCCCCAGCCACCGTGCCCCTTTGTTGGCAGCCTGCTGGATCTGCACTTTCTTAAGGGTGACATTGTAGACAGCTCCTTCTTCTACCTCTTCACCCCCATCCTGAAACGTGGTCTGGCAGAAAAAGGAGAAAAAAAAATAAGATAAAAAGGAACGCGGCGCTGCCCCTTCTGCTGACCACAATCTGCATCAGGTGCTCTGCTGGTCCCCGCAGAGCCCGGACGGGCAGCACAAAACAAACACGACAATCAGAGCAATACAGGAGACCTTTAGGTTGAGGGAACGCTGGAGATATTCTTGGCAAACACTCCTTTCCTGTGCTGTCGAGATACTCGACTTTAACTGTTCTTCCTAGACCAGCACATATTTTAAATAGTTGCATAAAGTCTTTTCTCAGTGAAGAGTTTGGTTTTGATTAGCAGCCTTCTCTTCCCTCCCCCTCTCCTTTTCTACAGCAATTCCTCTCTTCGGCTTTCTAGTTAGGGAACTAATCGCACTTTTAAAACTGCTGAATTACTTTGATGGCCAGCCTTGAAACTTTGAAGCTGAAAAGCACTTAAATCACAGCAACGTTTTAAGTGTCCTGACAAGGAGGGATCTGAAGCGCTTGTGGTTTTCTTTTCCAAAATCTATTATTTCAAGAAAAACAAGGAAAAAAAACTAAACAAGCTTTGCAGAGTAGAGGGTTTAAAACTTGCAAATAATAGAAAGCAGATGAAAATAAAGCAGAGTGAAACGTCGCCCAAACTTTCAGCTAACATGGGCTGCAGAGACTCTGCTCGGCACCGGGCATAGCACCGCTGGCACCGGGCACGGCATCGCTGGCACTGCTGGCACCGGGCACGGCATCGGGCAAGGTATCGGCACCGGGCACGGCACCGCTGGCACTGCTGGCACCGGGCACGGCATCGGGCAAGGCATGGGCATCGGGCAAGGCATCG
>VWZD01010531.1:484914-501877 GCA_013396695.1 Sakesphorus luctuosus
CTCCCTCCTTTCTTCCCTCCCTCCCTCCCTCTCTCCCTCCCACTCTCCCTTCCTCCCTCTCTGACCGTCCCCAGTGCCCCAGCATGGCTGACGGGCTGAGTGGAGCAGGGCTGGCCAGGGCCACCGTAAGGAAGGAGTTTTAAGCCAAGCTTAACTTAACTTCTACCAGTTGGAAAGTAAAGAAATTAAAGGTTATAGTGAACCCTAGCCTGGGCCAGCAATCAGCCATGATGTCACAGAATCACAGAACATGCTGAGCTGGAAGGGACCCATCAGGAGCATCCAGTCCAACCCCTGGCCCTGCACAGACACCCCAGCATTCCCACCCTGTGCCCCAGAGGATCATCCAAACCCTCCTGGAGCTCTGTCAGCCTTGGGCCTGTGCCCACTGCCCTGGGGAGCCTGGTCAGTGCCCACCACCCTCTGGGGGAAGAACGAACCTCTGTCTAAGATCCACCCTAACCCTGTCCTGACTCAACTCCAGGCCATTGCCTGGTCCCCACAGAGCACAGATCAGTGCCTGCCCCTCCTCTGTCCCTTGGGAGGAGCCACAGACCCCGATGAGGTGTCCCCTCAGTCCCCTCCAGCTGAACACACCAAGTGCCCTCCTATGGCTTCCCCTCCACACCCTTCACCATCCTCGAGGTGCTCCTTTGGATGCTCTCTGTAGCTTAATACCCTTATTTTTATTCCATATTGCTCCCAGGCAAGCCCCTATGAGCCATGACCACCTCTGTAGAAGCTCCGGCTGCAGGCACCTGTGTGCTGAACCTCAAAACACCCTAAAAGCCCTCACAGACTTAGTTGTCTGCTGAGCTGTCTTTACTGACCTGCTTTTTGGGACTTACAAATTAAAACAGAGGTGATTCAAGTGCACGAAGCCCTGAGTGAGACAATGAAAGTGCCAAGAACTGACCCAGAGAGCTGAGGCCTCCCAAAGCCCAGCACTAACCTCCAGCATCTCAATGTTTTTATGTACACCGGTGTTTGGTGCTGATGGCCTGAGGAGCAGGGCAGGTTCACAGGCTGCTGGCACGAGCAGCTGTTCAGATGAGGCACCACATGAAAGTAAGAACATTATTTTAAGCTATGAAACCACGACTGAGCTGTGTGGTCACAGGTGACCTGCTCTGATCACTCACAGGCTCTGCATTCAGTTTACTTGTGTGATCCTGAAGTGACCCTGAACACACTGAGACACACACAGACTTTAATAACCTGACTCCAACGTATTGTACCATACCAGTCAAAGTCTGGGTTTCCCAAAGGCCTTTGGCTTCTCTTGTAAAACTGCATGGAGCATTCAAAATCTTTCCATTTTGCAAACTGCTTTTCTGCATCATAATGTTAAGGTGCAGAAGACAGAGTGGGAGTTGAATGCCTTGTAGCCAGCCCTGCAAGCATGCAGGCAGCTTCACAACAAATTGCTATTAAACAGGACTATATGAAAAGGGATATCCAGCTACAAGGCCTGCAAAACCAATGCCAAATAATTATTCTGTAATGAAGGGGGTTTCACAGTACGATGTTCTAGTGGCACAGTCAGTGCACTGCCCTCACTTTGGGTGCCAGTCATCAAACAATGGCAGTTATTTCTATTTCCTTAAAAAGAAAATGGCAGTGAGTTAATGCATTAGGAAGGAGCTCATGTATTTGATTCAATTTGGCTTCTGTTGAATCATGTTGAATCCCTCCAAGTTGGGAGGGAGTGTCAACCTGCTGGAAGGCAGGAGGGCTCTGCAGAAGGATCTGGATAGACTGGAGAGATGGGCTGATTGCAATGGGATGGAGTTCAACAAGGCCAAGTGCAGGTCCTGCCCTTTGGCCACACCAACCCCCTGCAGCGCTCCAGGCTGGGCACAGAGTGGGTGGAGAGCAGCCAGGCAGAAAGGGACCTGGGGGGACTGAGGGACAGGAAGCTCAACAGGAGCCAAGAGTGTGCCCAGGTGGCCAAGAAGGCCAATGGGATCCTGGCCTGGATCCAAACTAGCATGGCCAGCAGGCCTAGGGCAGTGAGCCTTCCCCTGGACTCTGCCTNAGAGTGCTCAGGCATTGGAATGGGCTGCCCAGAGAGGGGGTGGATTCCCCATCCCTGGAGGTTTTTCAAGTGAGCTTGGCCGTGGCACTGAGTGCCATGATGTGGCAAAGGGACTGGAGTTGGCCCAAGAGTTGGACTTGATGATCTCGGAGGTCTTTTCCATCCCAATCCATTCTATGATTCTATGATTCAGACTGGAGCCATAGGGAACACCTTATGGAGAGACAAGCTCAGGAGTTTCCACTCAAGGCAGGGCACAGCACTCTCAGGGATGATGTTCCTGAACCCTTTTGGCCACTGACAAGTGACAGAGGGAAGCTCCGTAAGGAAGAAGCACCAGATGACATCATCCCATTTAGCAAGCAGCAAAAAACCACTCTGTTATTCACTAGATTTGCCATTAGGTCTGCACAGGGTTATATTATTTTCCAGATCATTTTTAGTTAGATACAGTGCCCAGACTTTAGAATCATTGAATCCTTTATGTTAGAAACAACTTAGCTGACCAGGTCCAACCATGGCACAGTGAAAGGTTACAGGAGGGACAGTAATCAGGCATTATATTGATAACTGTCTCCTTTGGGAAAAGGATATTTCAAGGCCCCTAAAAATCTGCCTTGTATGCAAATACTGATTATTTACCACTGAAAAGAGGGAAAAGCATACATAACATTTAACTTCCATTTAGTAGCATTCTAATTCCCTTATATTATGCCCAACCACTTATTTGAGACCAAAAGACAGGGTTAGAATGCACAGGAAAACATGAAGACAAAGCAGGCTCTGATTAATCTAAAAGATGTTCTCTTAAGATTTCAAAGACAGAAGGAAGTATGAAAGTAATAAGAAGAGTCTGCAGCTCAGTTTTGCAGAACTGCTGGTTTGCTCTTTTAGCAGACTTTAATCACAAAACTGATCTACACCAATGAACCACGTGGTCAACACTGTGTTAAACATTTGGTTCTTTCCAAATCATGTTCACATGCAATAACTACATTCCAGCCATAATCAAGCTCTGTGCCTGCCCTTTCTACTGAATCAGAATTGTTCCTGTAACACGTGTGAGCACGTACTCCCTCCCCCTTGCAACAAGAGAGAAACACAAATCCACTTGGGAATGCAGCCTTTCACTTCTCACAGCGAAATGTTGTACAAGAAAATACTTTGAGGTCTGGAAAGTTCTCAAACTGCAGATCACTGATCACTTACAGCCCAACAAGAACTGGCTGACTGTTCACAGAGAAGTAAGTTCGTTGCAGAGTGATTATTTTTCCTTGTTTTCAGCTGTTGCTACAGCTGGCACACAGATGCTTTCATGAGAAGACAATGCAGAAGACCTATAGAGCATCTGGAAGTAAGGCAAAGCTCATGTGACTGCCTCTGCTCAGGATCTGGCAGGAGGAGGAAGGAAGCAGAAGGCAGAGATACTCAAATATGGAAAATGCTTAGGAGAGCAAAGGAAAAGGACAAAGCAACCAGGTGATGTAAGAATGGTCCCAGACTGCTTCTCCAGTAGAGAAAGGTATCCCATAGCCTGAAAGGAAAGAAGCTATGTGTGTACCTGAGGGCTGCATGCAGCTTACCCTCACTGGGAAGGGATGCTCCCTGTGAGATGGGAAAGAAAAACACACCACTCTCTCTCTTTTTATTAAAAAAAAAAGAAAAAAAACAAACAAAAGAAAGCACTCCTTGCATTACAAAAGCCATAAATTAAGCCATGGTTTCAATGATCTCTTCAATAGCAGTGCCACCTCAGGCCTTTCCCCCCCCTTGGTGCTTGATTAGGGCAGGAGCCAGAACTGTTTGTGTTGGTGATGCAAGACATTCCCCAGGAACCATGGCTTGGCAGTCAACATTTCTACTGTGTTACTTTTCTTTCTGAAGCAATGCCACTTCAAGGGCACTACCTGAATGTTAATTGAAATAGAAAATACTTTGAGACACTCTGTTCATCCCATAGGAAATATAAGAACATATCATACAGAATAAAGCCTGTCCAAAGAGGCCCTGTAATGGATATTACAAGTGCACTCCTACAAAAGGAAATAAACACTGTTTCTATTAAGACTATCTCATTAATTGTTATTCATCTGGATTTTATAAACCACATATAGTTCTTGCTTTTCATTTGTGGCACATGCCTTCAATTTGATAATTAACAGGTGCTGTGGGCTACAGTTCTGTAGACTGAAACTGAAAAAAATCATACGGAGATGAACCACAAAAGCTACAAAATGCAGACACTGTAGAAACCCAAACACAGATCAGTTTTATGTTGTGTTTGGCAGCAGCCTGAACTGTAGCTTGACTGCAGGGAGCTCTTTACCACAGAGGCCATAGAAGGTCCTGTTCCTTTACATCCCTATACCTGGGCCTATTCCTCTGCATTGTGCACACCTGAGTTCCAGCGTCCCACTCAGCTTTTCAGGCGTGCTTTGGAGCTGCTTAACATTCAGTGCACTGCAATCTCACCTGCTCTGAAGGTCCTTTATGGCACAAAGCACCTCCCAGGCTCATTCCTCCTGCGGGCATTTCCATCAGCACAGGGCAATGCTTAGCCCGTGCTGATGGAGAGGGCAACAGAGGTGAGCCAGGGCTTCCACCTGCCTCACCTGGAGCTAAAGTAACTTGGATATTTTTATTCTTTAGGTGACTGAGGTGCACTATCATTACATCTCAGTCAGTAAGAAAAGACATGATCACACGTTAAATTTCAATTACAAACCACTAACAGAGCAAAAGAAACATCACGTTACACACTGTAAATCTGGTTTTCCACTGCCTGCACCTTTGCAATCCTTACTCCTGTGCAAAAGGGAAAACGCTGCTCCCCACTCACTCTGAAAGATGTGACAATGCAGTTGCAGCTCAGTGAAGAGCCAGACATACAAGTTCCACAGAATCTGTCTTCCTTGGGACCAGAACTACACAGAAGCCTTCAAGTAATTGCAAATATTAACCAGCTTCATTGTAAAATGCCAGAGGAAATGCACCAGAGCTCCCATACATAAAACTAAATTAATGATTCAGAAAGCTGCATAATTAACAATGCTAAGTCAAAAATGATGTAGTTAAGGAAGCACATCCAGCTTTCCATGGCCCTCTCATTCCACATGTGATTGCAATTCGATAGGCATGCACTGTTTCACAGGCTGTGCTGTGCAGGAGGACGTAATCTCAGATCTGGGGGCATATCTCCTCCAGGAACAGCGAGTCCCTGCCCTCCCATGGGGAGTGCCTTCGAGGTGATACTGCATGGGCACATTGCTGGGAACTACAGCACTTGCTATAACATGTGGAGAAACATCAGTGTGTTGTACTTCCCGAGACTTTGGCTCAAGAGGGGTTTAAGGAGTTCCAGTGTGCCTCAGGATTTGCTCTTATCCCTATCCCTGCTCACTTACACCTTATCCCTACTCCCTCTGCAGGAGCCTCTCTTGGTTCTTTCAAACAACCTGTAGGAGCAGAGACTGCCGGTCCTACAACCTGAGTCTCAGCCTCACATATCACAAAACACCCCCAAAATGTTCCTAGGCTGTAAGTGCTTTGCGAGGTCTGCTGTTCCCTTTCCACGGCCAGGTGTCCCTGCAGTTTCAGAGCAACATCCCGCTCTAATTTTGTACTTCAGAGCTCCTCAGTTGCTCACAGCAAATCCTCCCAATTGCACCCTTCAGCACCTAGGAAGGAAGAAAAACCACCCTGAGAACATGGTTTTCTAAGGATCATAACTCAGTCAAATCAAAGCCCAGATGAAGGCACTTTCATAGTTATGGCTATTTCAGTGCCACGTTTTAGCCTGCAGGCCTCAGCTACTCGTGCTGCAGAGCTGCTCAAAGGAAGGCAGCAAAGAGGTTTTATGGAGGGGGAAAATAGTTTTCCACTCTCCTCATACTTACACATGGAGGAAATGTTTTTGCTCAAACTTTCAAAAAAATTCACCTTTGAGTGGAGGCCAAGAGCCTCATTTGAACAATTTTAAAGCTTTCTGCAAAGAATAAATACTTTAATAGTATAAAAAGTCATTGCTCAATTACAATTTTGACTGTGGGTAATTCTCCTGACATCATAGAATCATAGAATGGATTGGGTTGGAAAAGACCTCCGAGATCATCAAGTCCAACCCTTGGGCCAACTCCAGTCCCTTTACCAGATCATGGCACTCAGTGCCACGGCCAAGCTCAGGTTAAAAACCTCCAGGGATGGGGAATCCACCCCCTCTCTGGGCAGCCCATTCCAATGCCTGAGCACTCTCTCTGCAAAGAAGTTTTTTCTGCTCTCCAACTTCAATTTCCCCTGGCAGAGCTTGAGCCCCCCGTGCCCCCTTGTCCTATTGCTGAGTGCCTGGGAGAAGAGACCAACCCCCACCTGGCCACAACTTCCCTTCAGGGAGTTCCAGACAGTGCTGAGGTCACCTCTCAGCCTCCTCTTCTCCAGCACAAACACCCCCAGCTCCCTCAGCCTCTCCCCACACCACTTGTGCTCCACTCCCTTCTCCAGCCTCGTTGCTCTTCTCTGGCCCCGCTCCAGCCCCTCAATCTCTTGCCTCAACTGAGGGGCCCAGAACTGAACACAACACTCAAGGTGTGGCCTCCCCAAGGCAGAGTCCAGGGGAAGGCTCACTGCCCTGGGCCTGCTGGCCACGCTACTTTGGATCCAGGCCAGGATCCCATTGGCCTTCTTGGCCACCTGGGCACACTCTTGGCTCCTCTTGAGCTTCCTGTCCCTCAGTCCCCCCAGGTCCCTTTCTGCCTGGCTGCTCTCCAGCCACTCTGTGCCCAGCCTGGAGCGCTGCAGGGCTTGGGGTGGCCAAAGGGCAGGACCTGCACTTGGCCTTGTTGAACTCCATCCCATTGCAATCAGCCCATCTCTCCAGTCTCTCCAGATCCCTCTGCAGAGCCCTCCTGCCTTCCAGCAGGTCAACACTCCCTCCCAACTTGGTGTCATCAGCAAATTTGCTGCTGATGGACTCAATCCCCTCATCTAAATCATCAATAAAGATGTTAAACAGGACTGGGCCCAGCACTGACCCCTGGGGGACACCACTGGTGACAGGCCCATTGTAATGGGATCAAAACCAACTTCAGTGCCTATGCAGAAGTAATAAAAAATATTACTTCCTTCTCTAATAAAAGGTTATGAAAGAATGAAAAGAGAAGGCTAATATATCCAGCAAGCATTATATCCCTACAAGAACAGTGCCACAAACAACAGTGCCACAGAAGAACAGACCAACTTCACCTTCATCCCAAAATCTCCATGTCACATGTAAATCAAATGGCTCTCATATTCAAGAATCACTCAAAAGATTCCCTTCACTGTGTTTTAGATTTCTCTTTTTGCACTTAAGTAAGGTTTAGTAATTAAATTGGTCATGGCAGAGACACATATTGGGTTGATTTAGCACAACTCTGATTTTTCCTAATTTCTCTCTTGTCTCCATAAATGGGCTGATTCTCCGTGAGAAAGTTCTTACTTTCAATACATTTACACATTTGTTATTTATATTATTGGCTAATTGGTACTTAATCTTTCCCCTCATTCCCAAATTACTTGCTGTGGTTCCTGTTCTTTTCTAGCAACATCAGTTTCCAAAACAAGAAATTTAACTATTCAATTAAAGGAGCTCTCAGAACTTCTCCTTTACAAACATAACTTGCTTTTTCCCTTCTGCCCTGTTTGGTTTTGATTTGGTTACAGATACGCTGCATTTTTGTGGCCTTGGTACAGTATGCTTAAACAGGATAAATCTCTGTTGGCTGTGAGGATTTTCATCTCCTTAATTCTGGCACTAGAGTATTTTTCATTTTTCCTTTTAAAAAAGAAATATGCCCTCCCCAAAAGCCTGTAGCACTCTGGTATCTTCTAATCCAGGCACTCCCCAAAGGACTCTGGGCTTAATAATTATGTTGGAGTGTCTATTACTGAGGACACTGGGACTACTTCCCACTTTATCTGGGTCTCCCATTCCTCTGAGCAGACCTTTGCCAGCGAGCTCTGTGTTTATATCTCACTAGTTCAAATCCCAAGGACTTTGTCCCTCCCACCCTTTGGGTTATAATCACATGGCATGTCTTAAGTTTGACTCATTCCTTTCATGAATACTCAGGTTCCAGAAAGAATAAATGAAGAGTTTGAAATTCAGTGCTGTTCCTACAACAAATCCTAATAAGCACATTTTCTTAACTTCTAGGATGAAAATAGGAGGAATAAATGGATCATAAATCCTTGTGTTAGTGTTGTAATTTATCTTTTTTGTTATTTCAAATGATTCATATTAAACTTTAAAACTACGTTCCCCCTGTATTGTGGGACATATTCCGAGGTGCTCAGAAGTTCCTCGATGCTGGTTTAAGAAAAGTGCGAGTCACATAAGAGAGACCTTCAGGATGCTGAAGATGGTTGCACAGCATGGACAGATTTCTCAGATCTAAAACAAATTCTTGCCAGCTTTCTACTGACCCTACCTTTTTTCCCAGCACTCAAGCACAGGAAAACCAGAGTTATCATCTTTTTTTTCTCCTCTTCCTTGAGTTAAAAGAGAAATAATTGAAGGGAAGCAACAATTCAGCTTATCTACAGGTCTTTTATTTCCTTTAACACTACATTCCTTCTATCTGATTTCACCAAATCTAACAAAGGTTTTATAGCCCTTTTATAGAGCCAAGTAGGCCCCATTAAATCAAACTCCTCTTTTTTCGAGCTTTCTTTTGAGCACTGTTTGTATTTGCAGGGAGGAGCCATGAACAAGAGAAATGTAACAACTTTAGAAATAGATATACTGGTCCCACTGCAATCATGTAATGTTTTTTCATCGTACATACCCCTCAAACAATTCAGACTTCAGAACTGTACTAACTGCCACAGCCTTGAACACAGGACTCCCTGAATTAGAAAGGTTATATTTTGAATGAAATGCAATAAAATCCGTGTTTGGGAGTTAGAGTTATTTTTCTGTTTATCTGGTTTTACCTTCTCCATCTCCCTCCCTGCAGAGGGATCTGGATAGACTGGAGAGATGGGCTGATTGCAATGGGATGAAGTTCAACAGGGCCAAGTGCAGGTCCTGCCCTTTGGCCACCCCAAGCCCTGCAGCGCTCCAGGCTGGGCACAGAGTGGCTGGAGAGCAGCCAGGCAGAAAGGGACCTGGGGGGACTGAGGGACAGGAAGCTCAAGAGGAGCCAAGAGTGTGCCCAGGTGGCCAAGAAGGCCAATGGCATCCTGGCCTGGATCCAAAGTAGCGTGGCCAGCAGGCCCAGGGCAGTGAGCCTTCCCCTGGACTCTGCCTTGGGGAGGCCACACCTTGAGTGTTGTGTTCAGTTCTGGGCCCCTGAGTTGAGGAAAGAGATTGAGGGGCTGGAGCGGGGCCAGAGAAGAGCAACGAGGCTGGAGAAGGGAGTGGAGCACAAGTGCTGTGGGGAGAGGCTGAGGGAGCTGGGGGTGTTTGTGCTGGAGAAGAGGAGGCTGAGAGGTGACCTCAGCACTGTCTGGAACTACCTGAAGGGAAGTTGTGGCCAGGTGGGGGTTGGTCTCTTCTCCCAGGCACTCAGCAATAGGACAAGGGGGCACGGGCTCAAGCTCTGCCAGGGCAAATTGAAGTGGGAGAGCAGAAAAAAATCCTTTGCAGAGAGAGTGCTCAGGCATTGGAATGGGCTGCCCAGAGAGGGGGTGGATTCCCCATTCCTGGAGGGTTTTAACCTGAGCTTGGCCGTGGCACTGAGTGCCGTGATCTGGTAAAGGGACTGGAGTTGGCCCAAGGGTTGGACTTGATGATCTCGGAGGTCTTTTCCAACCCAATCCATTCTATGATTCTATAATATCCTAAAATCACATACAACAGTCTGTGCACCAGTGACTTGCCTTCTCAGTGGAGTTGCTCTTTTGTCATCTAAAACCTCTTCAGAAAGATCAAGCATTGGAGAAGAAATTCCGTAAGCATTTGAAAACAAGGCAAAAGCAGTTTTGAAATGCAGACAGCAATATATTTACTTTTGATGTCCATTATGTTTCTCTCCCTTTTGTGAAACTGAGCAATTGAATAAGACCATGACACAGATAAGGAAGATGCACAGTCACATTCATCAGATGCAGCACCAGCCGCTCATAACTCATGGCATGGTTACATCCATTCTGGATTAATAAAAGGAGTGTTAAACACATTTCTGGAAGTGACCTATTTTGGTAGGGGAGGCAAAATGCTTTTACCATAATAATTAAGCTCTAACTTTTCCCCTTATGCTGTTATGACTTGCCTTCCACCCATTGCAGAATCTGAGCTTTCCAAAGCCAATATCCCTACCCTCCAGATCAGTCAAAGTACAGCATTCAGATTTTCATTCTCATTCAGTTACTTAATCTTCACTTTCAAGAGCCCTGAGAACTTTTTATGTCTTTTGACTCTCCTTATTTTCATTTTAGAATTTCTCATTTTTACTGGTGCTTCTTCTCACGGATCAATGCCTGCCAGAAACTCCCCACAGACAAAGCCTTTTTCTTTTACATGCTACCATGTTTATAGCCTTATGTGCAAGACTGGATTCAGATCTCACTGGATTATTTTATCAGTAGGTCTGAAGCTCTGTGTGTGTCTGTGGCGGGCAGGGCCTCCATTCAAAACTCCCCTGGCCAGGTCAGATCGTACGTGGCCTGCAGCCCCGAGGGTCAGAAGCCCTGTGGCAGGTCAGCTATCAGTCCAAAGGCCTGCCTGGTAGCCCACCCTCACCACCCCCCTGGAGCCTCTGGTTGGCTGTACCATCCCTCACCCTGGCTAGGAGGGCATGGAATGCTCAGGGAACCAGATGTCCTGGCAGTGGTGGCCACAGTAGCCAAACCACATAAACAGAGGGCCACAAAGCTTTCTCTTTCTTACATGTTTGTCACCATATGAAGGACTCTGTTGGGAACTATTTTTCTCTTATTCTAATCTCTTTCTTTACTCCTTCTCTCTGTTTACTCTTGTTCCTTCTCTCAATCTCTTTAGGCTTTCTTTAATCTTTTCTTAATCTCTTCTGGGTAACTTAAAACTGATGGGTTGTATTTTACTAAATTGTATGGGAGTTGGATGTGGTGGCTGCTGCAGGGAAATGCTTCTGCCTTGGCTGTATGTCACTCCTATGAACCTTTTGCCAAAATGTCTATTTTCTCACTAAAATAAAGGAAGTCTCTTGAGAAAACATGTTGGTGCTTTTTCTTTATGAGAACTCAAGGTATAAAAGGACCAAAGGCCCTGCAAAAGATTGGTGGATGAACTCTTTGAGTCTTAAATCCAAGTAAAACACCTGGGCAGTTAATGGCTTTGACCTGCAGCCTTACACCTCGGTAACCTATTTCAAACTGATAAACCCATCTTTGAGGTACATCTTTATCCTGATGCCAGAAATGCATCTGTAGTTCATAACAGTCAGACAGAAGCCAGATTTCCTTTACTAACAAAAGTTTAAAATACATACAGCCTGTTCTTGAGGTGTATCACCAGTAATTTATAAATACTTACCCTCCCTGGGATTTACCTTCATACTTTGCCCTACACCCTTCCCCTTGTTTGCTCTACCTCTGTTCTGCCTGTTTGTTTCTATGACATTCTTTAAAACAGGCTCCTACCCACTTGCAAATGTTCCAGGACAAGATTATATAAACCCTGTGAACTTTAGGCACAATTACACTGCAGGAAAAGGTTATACAGTGAGTCCTGAGAGTCCAATATCCAACCCGTGTGCCAGCTGATGCCACGTGGATGTAGTTTAATAGAGCACATCTCGCTCAAACAAGTTTAGATCAAGACCAACTAAAAATTCTGCCAATTTGTGGAAGCAGTATGCCCCAGCTAAGGAGAAATCCCTCTTGCTACTTGGCTGCTGCTGGAGTCCATCTGTCACTGCCTTGAAGAGGTGCTGCTGGTGACTTCAGTGGATTCACTTGCAAGGGAAAGGTGACAGAATTAGAACCATAAGCTGTAAACACTTCAGTACCCTCTGGGATCACCTGGTTTTATTATTATTGTCACACTGTGCCAGACAGCAAAGACATGCATTTAAGGATACTGGTTTCTATTTCCAAGTCAATTACATGGATTGCCCATAATCTGCCCTCAGACCCTGAGGCCATGGCCTTTCTTTCCTGGGGAAAAAGTCTGTGCTGCATTTGCAGAAGGCCAGCACTGAAATTGTGAATCTGCCTCCCAAAACTGAATACAGGTGAAGATTCCTCCCAGAAAAAAGGGTCCAGGACACAAAGGTCTTGATGCTTTTTGAGTGCCAGGGAAGGTGCATCATTTTCACCTGAGAGCCCAAGGTTTTCTTTCCTGGGGGAAAAGGCTGTAGTTCACTTGTGGGAGCCCAGCATCCAAACTGCAAGTCCGCCTCCTAAACTGGGTTACGACTAGGGGTTAGGGTAAGGGTTAGGGTTAGGGGTCAGGGTAAGGGGTTAGAGTTGGGGGTTAGGGTAAGGGGTTAGAGTTAGAGGTTAGGGGTAGGAGGTAGGATTAGGTTTGTGTAGTGATGAGGACGATGGTGTAGACGATGATGACAATGTAAACATCTACAATGACAATGTCAACAGGAATGACAATGATGTAGATATCAATGACAACGATGTAAATGTTGAAGACGATGATGTAAACATTGACAATGATGACAATGTTACCATCAGTGGTGATAACGTTGATGCCAAGGATGACTGTAACATCAACGATGTTGATGATGATGAGAACACCAACATTGATGATGACATTGACAACTACAACCTTAACTTTGACAGCAACGACATTCATGTCAACGCTGCCGACACCGTGGACAATGACAGTGATGACAACACCAATCACCATGACATCTAAAGCAAGGAGGCTTTTTCCCTCTGGACCCTGGCGGGTACCATGCTTTTGTACTAATGAATAATTGATCTCTTACTGTAATAAATGAACAGAGGTAGTTTTATTACAAGCATGTTAATTGACTGGAGTGAGGGCCTTTTGCGAGCGGGTTGAGCACATGACAATGGGGCAGGCACGAAGTAGAAGATTACAAGTACATTTTTAGGTGGACAAGAAATTGTGAGGCAAACATCCCTGCCTGGGCCTCTGCCAGGTCTGCTGCAGCTGGGATAGGGAACCAATAGATTGCTTTGGTGAAATACGAATCAGTCAATAGAATTTAAACAAGGCATAAGAATTTCCCTTTAAGGAAGAAAATGGAAGCCTGCCCAAGGAGAGGTTGTTTCTCAAAGGCAGCTGTTGCTGTGCAAATGTAGAAGCCACACAAGGTGCAGCCCTCCAATCCCCAATGTGCTCAGACAGTCCACGTATGGGCTGATGCCACCAGCGCTGTAAATAAACGTTCTTTGCTTCAGAGATTTTTGCTGTCTATAAATTTAATTAAATTTAATTAACCCTAAATTAAATTTAATTAAATTTAATTTCTCGCAATTTCTGGTGGCTTCTCTGGGATCCAGTGTCCACGAGCCCTGGCCAGAGGAGCCAATGTCCCTGGAAGGTGCACCCTGCTGAGTTCTGTAGTCCAGAGACCTGGACCTCCCCTGGGAGTGTGACAAAGGACCCAGGATGGACTGCGTGAACCAAAGAAAGTGGGAGGACGACCGGATCCAGAATACAAATCACACTGTGGCAACCATCTACCCCATGCACAGTACTGGGGTAAAGTAAACAGGGTTGCCAGGTGATGGTTGGGTCACAGAGGAGTGTGCCTGAAGGTTTATGTGATGTACAACTGCGTACGAGGCAAGTGCAGTGGTCTTCTAGGTGTAGGTTCATCCCTCCATGAGGAGATTGGCCACTGAAGGAACAAAGTGATTGTTGTGAAGGGGGAATATACTACTCAGGGTGAAAGAACAAAGGTTTAAAAGTAGTTTGGGTTAGAGAAACAAGGCTTTTGGGTAAAGGACAGGCTCTGGCAAAAAGTTTGAGGGTGGTTCTGGAAAGGTTTCCAGTGGTTCCATCTAGAGAAAAGTTGACTTAGGAGTGATCTATTGGATAAATACCAAGCTGGATAACTTGGGAGCACTCAAGTTTATCTGATAAGTCCATGGCACCAAAGGACTGGATTCCGGGGACAGTCCATTGGAGTTTCTTCTGGGAGAGTCCATTGGAATGTCTCGGGTCAGGGCGAACCCATGGCCTTCACAGTTACCAAAGGACGTGCGTTTTGGTTTACTCGGAACTCCAAACCCCTTTTGTACGTCCACACCGCCATCGTGTGGCAGTTTTGTGAACAGCGGCAGTGAATTCGTAACACCAAATACTTTTTGTTTTGTCTGTGACAGCGAGATCTTGAATTTGTGTTTTTGAGTGTGTGCGTTAATAAAGGATTATGTTTTAGAGTGTTTGTGTGGGACAAGTGTGAGCAAATATTTTTGTAATGGGGGTGGGGCAGGTAAAAAAGCTACAGGGAAGAAAGTGAAGGAAAAGTTAGGAAAGGCCCCCAATATCCCTAATGCCATTTAACCCAAAAGGAAGTGCACATGCTGCCTGCTGGGAGGGATCTATTGGGCTATTCCTGGTCTCCATGGCCAATGGTGTCAGCAGTAACATAAAGAGAAAGAAGGACCCCAGATGGTACTCCTTGGTCAATCTTTTGGAAAATACAGACCCACATCCTCCCCCGTATAACCCTGAGGAGGATGAGGCACAAACCCCAGGCGTGACTCCTCCTCTAAGTCCCTCCTGGATGCGAGACAGGGTCAGGAGAAGATGGAAGCTGGAGGTGCCTGAAGGGCTGTATCTCCTTAGGGAAGTTCCGATGCAGGGAGTGCAATGTGGGGTAGGATATGTTACTGTCCCTCTGATGAGCACTGAAGTGTGAGAATTCAGAAAAGAAATGAAAACATTGTTAGAGGATCCATTTGGTTTGGCCGAGCAGTTTGATCAATTTTTAGGACCTAATGTGTATACATGGAATGAGATGCAATCCATAATGGGGACGTTGTTTTCAGTAGAGGAGAGGGAAATGATCAGGACCGTGGGAATCCTTATCTGGGACTGAGAGCAACCCCAAAGGGTAAATGAACAGATCTGAGAACAAAAATTGCCTATAACCTGCCCAAACTGGAACTGAAATATGGACATGAGAGGCAGAACATGATTGGTTATCATAATTGTATTAAGGGAATTCAGGAGGCAGCCCCCTGAGGGCAAAATGTGCCTAAAGCTTTTCACAAATGGCAAGACAAAATTGAGTCGCTGCCTGACTGGATGGAAAGATTAAAGAAAAACATGCAACAGTATTCCAGATTCCAGATGGACACTCCAGCAGCGCAGCAATTACTGAAAGCTTGTTTTGTGACTCACTCATGGCTGACTATTAGAAGGAAGTTAGAAAAATTAGAAGACTGGAACAAAAAAGGGTTGAATGAGTTGTTGAAAGAAGCTCAAAAGGTGTATGTCCAAAGGGACAAAGAAAAGCAGAAGCAGAATATTAAGTTGATGGTAGCTACAGTTCAAGAAGTGAACAAACAAAGGGAGGGACAAGGCCCAGAGCAGGGAGGTGCAGGGACACCACAAGGGAAATATAGCAGTCCCAGTAGCCATAAAGGACAAAGGGTTCAAAACCCCAAGGGACCTCCCCAGGCACCATAAAAACTGCAGGTGGAAACCCAAATGTACAAAATAAGGGAAGAGCTTGTTCTTACTGTGGGCAAGAAGGACATTTTAAAAAGGAATGCCCTAAGCATCAATAAGACAACCAAGGCTTCTAGTTGTAGGAGGACATGGAATGGGAGGGTTTGGGGCTCTGCCTCCTGGGGTCAGAAACAGGAAAAGAGCTCCTGATAAATTTAGAACTAGGACCAAAGGGGGAAGTTGCCGTCTTTCTAGTAGATTCAGGAGGTCAGCAAACTTGTGTAACCCGATCTTCCTTGGGAGTGGAAGTGTGTAGCCAAAAAGTTACAATAGTCGGGGCAAAAGGGGAAATATCTGAGGTACCCGTGGACCCATCAGTGGTAATAAAGGGAAGTGGGAAAAGGATTAAAGGAGATCTATTGATTACGTCACAAGCTGGGGTGAGTTTGTTATGCAGGGATCTAATGGGAATACTAGGGCTGGGAATGGAACCCCGGGGAGAAGGGGTGGAAGTTAAACTTTTTACCGTAAGTGAAGAATTTTACATTTTATTCCTCAAGTGTGGGCTGAAGATGGGAACAGGGGACAACTGAAAGTAGAACCTTTTAGAGTAGAATTGTATACAGAAATTCCCATCCAGGTCCAGCAATACCCCATTCCCCTGGAAGGGAGGACTGCTACCAGTTAGAGAAAGGCTAACTCGAGAGGGACTGCTAAAACCCTGCATGTCATCATACAATACCCCCATCTTACCAGTAAGAAAAAGCGATGGGATGTATCAATTAGTTCAAGATCTATGAGAAATAAATAAAATAGTCTGGGTACATGTAACAGGGTGGGTTTCACAATTGCTGGAAAAGTGAGGCTGAGCACTGCTAAGAGTTCAGAAAACAAAGCATCTTATTAACAGGAGTGACCGAATAGCGGGAACCCAAAGAGAAGGAAGAGAGAGAGAAGGAGGAAGACTAAGGCAATAAGCCCAAATGTGTAAGCACTCCATTGTCCTAGTTCAGCAGACTGGGACCAGCTTATCACTGTGTGGGTGTGACCAAAACTGGGCATTCTAAACCCCCTATGTCATTTCCCAGGAATTGTTAACAATGGACCATTTACAGTAGCTGCCCAGGCCACACTTGAACCCTCAGGATCTAAGCTGGCTGGGAAAGAAGCCTGGCAGAGGAGCTGGGAGAACTCCCCTCCAGGGACTCCTTGGCACCTCCACACCCACCTGAGGGCTCAGCTCTGCTCATGGGCCATCAATGATTCCAAAATACCCCATGACTCACAGAGAGAATCACTCATTGTGGAACTCCCTGCCCTGGGGGAGGGACAGGGGGCTCCCACCTGCACCTGAGGGGAGA
>VWZD01010531.1:501977-515371 GCA_013396695.1 Sakesphorus luctuosus
CCAGAGCACAAGTACTCTCACCTTTATTGAGCCTGCTGGTGATGTCTACCGAGGGAGATGTGGCCAGCACCACCCAGGCAGAGGTCTCAGGCTCTGCTCTCTTTCTTCCTTTTTGCTCTCTCTCCCTCAGCTCCCCTCCAAAGGCTGTCAACCAATAGGAGAGACTTAAATAACTTCAGTTTATGCACTCTGTCTTCAAGGACATCCTCGTGCCAGGCATGGAGCTCCCCAGGCAGTCCCTGCCCGAAGCAGCCGAGAGCAGGATGGGGCAGAGGGAACTCGGGCAGGGAGGGCTGGAGGCTGTGGGGTCTTTGCCAGTAGCACCCAGGATGGTGGGGATCCCAGAATGCCAGAATGTGCTGAGTGGGAAGGGACCCACAAAGGATCATGGAGTCCAACCCTCAGCCCTGCACAGAACCATCCCCAAGAGTCACACCCTGTGCCCCAGAGCATCATCCAAACCCTCCTGGAGCTCTGGCAGCCTTGGGGCTGTGCCCACTGCCCTGGGGAACCTGGTCAGTGCCCACCACCCTCTGGGGGAACAACCTCTTTCTAAGATCCACCCTACCCCTGCCCTGACACAACTCCAGGCCATTCCCTGGGTGCTGTCCCTTCTCCCCACCAAGCAGACATCAGTGCCTGCCCCTCCTCTGACCCTGCTGAGGAAGTTGGACCTGCACTGAGGTCTCCCCTCAGTCTCCTCTTCTGCAGCTGAACACACCAAGTGCCTTCAGCTGCTCCTCGTGTGGCTTCCCCTCCAGGCCCTTCCCAGTGTTCATTGCCCTCCTTTGGATACTCTCTAATGGCTCAGTATCTTCCTTCTATCATGACACCCCCAACGCCCCCCCCATTGCAGGTGAGGCTGCCCCAGTGCAGAGAGGAGCGGGACAATTCCCTCCTTCAGCCAAGGTGGGCCTGATGCCCCCCAGGACAGGGATATCCCTCCTGGCCCCAGGGAACTGCTGACTTGTGGCCAACTGGCCACTGACCAGGACCCCCAGGGCCCTTTCCCGACACTGCTTTAATCTCATTCCCAGTCTGTCCATCCATCCAGGGTTGCCCCATTAGAGGGGTAGAATCTGGCACCTCTGCTTGTTGAACTTCCCATGGCTGGTGATTCCCAGTCCTCTGATCTGTCCAGGTCTCTCTGCAGGGCCTCCCTGCCTTCCAGGGACTCAACAGCTTCTCCCAGTTTTGGCTCATCTACAAACTTCCTCTGTGTCCCTTCCAGTCCTTCGTTCAAGTCATTGATGAGGATGTTGGAGAGCGCAGGGCCTGAGATGGAGCAACTGGAATCATCCTGGGAGTGACTGAGATTATATTGGGAGTGACAGGGATTATACTGGATGTGACTGGAACCATTCTGGGAGTGGCTAGGAGCGCACTAGCATCATACTGGGTGAGACTAGGATTGCAGGGCTGTGAAAAGAACCTTACTGGGGATTACTGGGAGCTACTGGGCCAATGCTGGGAGCCAACTGGAGATACAGTGGGAGCAACTGGGACCAACTGGAAGATACTGGAGCCATGCTTCGAGAACTGAGACCATCACTGGTGCAACTGGCATCCTGCTGGGAGCAACTGGGACCACATTTTGGGCTACTGGGTGAAAGAGAGAGAAACTGGGATCATGCTGGAAGCAATTAGGAATAACTGGGAATGACTGGGTGCATGCTGCAGGCAACTGGGATATACTGCGAGTGACTGGTATCATACTGGAGGGAACTGAAACCTTAGTGGGGCAACTGGGAGTGACCTAACTGCAGAAAGATCTTCATCCGCTGCTCAAACTCCATCACCCACTGGAGGACCCATGTTGGATGATCCACTGGGCACAGACCTGGTGATCAACATTCCTGGTGACTCTCATTGTGAAGACCCCTGGCTGGTGGTCTCATCCTCCTGGTTCCCTGTGGGCACCTGGGTGAACACAGTGGGAGGAACATCCATTTGGACACAGAGCTGACCTTGGAAATTCATTGGGAAGAGCAGATTTGTTTACTTTAGACCTGGCAGAATGTCCTCACCTGGAATGTCGAAGCAAACAACACCCTATTTGCACATGTATCAGTGGGGAATTGAGAGGGGCTCCTGGTTGGAGGAGACTGTTTTCAAGTCTGAACTAACATCCTGATGGTGAGGCAACCACTGGAGCCAAATCACTGTTGCTCAATCCCTTTATGGTATTAAGGTCCAGTCCCCTTTCACAGGGGCAGGTTCTTCTAAAAAATCTCTTTTTGGGGTGTGTGGGGTGATGAGCTGATAAGGCCTGATGGGTGAGGAAGATGCCTCAGGCCCCTCTGGGGGGGTGCTTCCCGCAGAAGCAAACTGATAAGACTAGCAAATGATGGAGTGTTAAGAAATAGCACGACCTTGTTTTGCCATATCTTCAAGGGCCCACCCCACCTCAGGGCATCTGCATCACCCCCCCAGTAGACTGACTATTAGTCAAACAAACACCTGGAGAAGAAAAAAAGATATAAAAGAAGCACAGTGTAACTGCAACTTGAGGGGAGAAAAACTTTCCACCTCTGGGAGGGCAACCTGAGAGCTACCCTGTCTCCCCCATTCCATCAACATTTCAGGGGTAAGCAACGGAATTCTTACTTTATTTTTCTTATACCTTATTAGTTGTAATTTGCTATAGCTCACTGGGTGTCTGGGTGTTAGTGGGAAGTGGCTCCTGTTGCTTTTCTTTGGGGTTACTGAGTGTGTTTACTGGTGGTGTTGAACTGTTGTGTTTCTGTTCAGTAATCCTCTGTTAGTTAAGTTTGCCATGGGAGTGGTGACACTGCTGGGGTGGCCNTCTCCCTCCTCCCTTTCACGTGACAGGGTATGTCTGTAGAGATTCCTGCCTTGGGTGGGGACCCTCCTCAAAGGCACTTCTCAAGGTGAGAGCAGAGATCTCCCCACAAGCCTTGGTCTGGGTGAGTTACATCAATCTCTGCTTAATAATTATTTCTTTTTGGGGAGTGTCAGGATAATTGCTTCAACAATTGCTTTAGCATAATGCACTGTCCTGTCTTACACTGTACTACTGATGGGTAGTTTTAGTGTTTATATTGTGTNATGTCTGTAGAGATTCCTGCCTTGGGTGGGGACCCTCCTCAAAGGCACTTCTCAAGGTGAGAGCAGAGATCTCCCCACGAGCCTTGGTCTGGGTGAGTTACATCAATCTCTGCTTAATAATTATTTCTTTTTGGGGAGTGTCAGGATAATTGCTTCAACAATTGCTTTAGCATAATGCACTGTCCTGTCTTACACTGTACTACTGATGGGTAGTTTTAGTGTTTATATTGTGTAGTAAATAATACTGCTTAAAATCTTCTGTCCAGTTATTTGCCGTAACAAATAATTCATTTTATGTAAATAGATCTGTTTTGCCATCATTAAAACCTGTGGGACAAAAGTGGTTCAATCTGTTGGCTGAATTCAGGGAGGAAAAAACTAGTAAGACAATCTGGGTAAGGCAGAGAAATAGCTCTTTACTGAAAAGATGCGCGTGCTACAGCATAGAAATCCTACAATTTATAACACTAATTAATTCTCCCACCTAAATGTTACATTCAATCTAAATAATTGTCAACCCAGAAACTCTTAAGGCNACTGCTTAAAATCTTCTGTCCAGTTATTTGCCGTAACAAATAATTCATTTTATGTAAATAGATCTGTTTTGCCATCATTAAAACCTGTGGGACAAAAGTGGTTCAATCTGTTGGCTGAATTCAGGGAGGAAAAAACTAGTAAGACAATCTGGGTAAGGCAGAGAAATAGCTCTTTACTGAAAAGATGCGCGTGCTACAGCATAGAAATCCTACAATTTATAACACTAATTAATTCTCCCACCTAAAGGTTACATTCAATCTAAATAATTGTCAACCCAGAAACTCTTAAGGCCACTTAACACGCCTTCTGTGAAATCGAGTAGGAGGCCTCAGGACCCCCTATTCCTCTTCACCATCACCATCCTCACATGACGTCTTCTTTTGGAGCTTCTCCAAGGTCTTCTGGGCCTTCTTATTACACTGTGTCTAAAATGGCATTTGATTATGGCTATAATATGTTCTGTTTCTCTAATCTTGGTACAAGTGTCCCATACGAGATGTTGTAAAGATTATCTTACTCTTAACACAGAATTCAGGAATGCGGCACAGGGATTAGAAGCTGTTAGTTTAAATGTGAGAAACTTACCCAACTATATAAAACTCTAAGAAGATAGGAAATCCTAAGACATCAGTCCCTCCTTAGAGACTTGACAAAAACAAAATTTTTGCCTAGTCTCTCATACTTAATATTGTAGCGTAATGATGAGCAACAACTATAGCATTAAATCATGAAGCAAACTATTAAGCAAAACTCTATAACAAATATACTTAAGATGAACAGCTGTTTTATCCAAGTTTAGTTTGGCAACCATGAAGTAATTTTGTGGAAGACATCTTCGAAGATTAATGAGACATTTTTGAGAGCTAGCTGATTTAGAATTTGAGTTTGTTTCCAAATTTCAGATAAATTTGTAACACAAATTGAACAATTAATTTATGACATTATGGACTAGAGCTAAATGCAAATTTTGGTTTCAAACTTGAATCATGGTTACCAACTGTGTAGGTAATAAACACAGAAAAAAACCAATTTAAACTATATCATATTGATTTGTATCAGTCTTTGTTGCTGCAGTTGTTCCAGGAGCAGAAGTCTTCTCAGCTTTGGAGTAGTAAGTCTAAGAATTCATCCAAGCAGGGAACTTGCTATGCAAAACCAATTCATTTTGTTACTCCTGATGACATCAAATTGCTAATTTTCCAGGGGCTCTTAAGAATGTAAATTACAGGAGTACATTCTGTCTCTTTGACTGTGGGTAGGTAACAGAACTTCGAGCCATTTCTTTCATCTGGCTTGTAGAGGATCATTATTTCACTGTTTAATACAGACTCAGTCTTCAGGTTGGAAGAGATGAACACAGGCAGGCAAAGCGCCCAGAGCCACACCGTTCGAGAGGGGTGTGGCACCTGCCCTTGCTGTTCTGGTGGTGGCGGCACTGTCCCCACCCTGCCCACGCCCTGCCCATCCTTGCTTGTGATGGCAAACAGAGCAGGGCTGGCAGGAGCAGCGGCAGCCGGAGCTGAGTGGTGCCAGCCCCGCTCGGAATGGCTGTGGCCCTTGGCCCTGTTGCCTCAGCAGCCGCACCTGGACTCCATCCTGGGCAATTCAGAAATTGCAAAAATAATTCTGCATACAAAATCTCTTTCTATCTCTCTTCTTTCCACAAGAAACACCTAAGTTGTAACACCGTTTTAACTTGCAAGGACCCAAATTTGGACCAGACTTCTCCATCTAATTTGCACAGAGGCCAACTGTGTATGCTTAGCTTAAACAATTCTTGCTTTTTAAGAGATGTCTCAGAGCCAGTTAGTGCTTCAATACTAATGCAAGAGAAGATTTCCTGGGAATCTCTGTCTTTTGAATGTTTGGTCCTCATATTTTAGGCAGGAAAACAATAGGGAAAAACTTCTTTCTTCATGGGACTCAAACTCATGGCCTCTGAGTCCAGAGGCACTTTCATAACATGATGCACCACTGGCTGCCCTGGACCTGGGCTTGCTTTCTTTGGGCTACAAACCGAGTTCCTGGCGTCTGCAAGTGTGTGGGGGGGGTGATTTCCTTACCATGGCTTTCCCCATGAAAACAGATGCTGCTCTGCCCCTGCTTCTCTCACTGCCACACTGTTGCCAGATAAACACAGAGGCAGCAGCCTCAGCCCTGAGGCTGCCCACCCCTCTCTGCGTGGCACCCTCGATGTGAAAGCCACAAAGGGGACTGTATCGAGCCCTGGCCCGTCCCCAAACAAAACACAATCATAGAATCATAGAATCATAGAATGGATTGGGTTGGGAAAGACCTCCCAGATCATCAAGTCCAACCCTTGGGCCAACTCCACTCCCTTTACCACATCATGGCACTCAGTGCCACGGCCAAGCTCACTTTAAAAACCTCCAGGGATGGGGAATCCACCCCCTCTCTGGGCAGCCCATTCCAATCCCTGAGCACTCTCTCTGCAAAGAAGTTTTTCTGCTCTCCAACTTCAATTTGCCCGCGGCAGAGCTTGAGCCCGTGCCCCCTTGTCCTATTGCTGAGTGCCTGGGAGAGGAGACCAACCAATGAAACAGTAGCTAATCCACACCACAAGGCAAGCAAAGCAGCAAACTTTTCACCAATCAAAACCTTTTTCTGGACTAAGCCTTCACCTCGGAGACCAGAAAAAACTCATCGACACTCTCGTAATACCAAAGGATCCCAGAACACCGGTCTCAACAAATTTTCTGGAAAAAATACATTATAAAGGCTAGGAAATAACAACCCCAACGAACTTTTCTTTACCTCACCCCTCTGTATTTTGGGGTCTTTAGGAGCTGGACTTACTCAGGTCAATGCGAGAAATTCTTTAGAACAAATGCCTGCAGAGAATCTCTCGTGGATCAAATAGTTGATCTGGAAAAGTCACAGTTCTGTTGTCCCATTTGGGTTGCCAATCTGTTGCCTTAATTCAAGAAGGAAAAAACTTTCAAGATGATCTGGGTAAGGCAGAGAAATAGCTCTTCACTAAAAAGCTTTTTAGGCACGTAAAATATATTGACACACACCTCAGTATATGGATTCTACAGATTTTTATAACACTACTTAGTTTATAACACTGCTATCAAAAGTTTACATCCAATCTAAAGAATTGTCTACCCCAGCAACTTCCCAGATCTGCCCCTTAACCTGCCTTCTCTGAGATCGAGTAGGAGGTCTCAGGACCCCCTATTCATCGTCACCATCACCATCCTCACATGACGTCTTCTTTTGGAGCTTCTCCAAGGTCTTCTGGGCCGCCTTATTATGCTGTGTCTAAAATGGTATTACTGGGAACACTGGGAGCAGCCAGATGGGGGCAGAGCCACAGAGAGGGGGCAGGAACACAACTGGGTTTTAATGGTGTGCTGGTTTTTAACCTCTTGGGCAGGGAAGGAGCAAAAATCGTCTCCTGAACAGTGACCCCTTTTCCATGTGCCCGTGCAATCCTGGGCATGGGAGCCATTTCTGGCTGGAATGGAAATGGTCTGGCCTTTCCTTCAGGCTCCCCAGGCAGGAAGAGGATGCCAGAGTGGGGCCCGAGGACCTTCCCCAGCAGGCACAGGAGGGGCCTCAGCACGTATCAGAGGGACAGGGAAAACACCCAACTGGGGGTTCATGGGCCACAAAAGAGGCACTGAGAACTGTTTGCCTGAAATCTGAACAAGTGGGACACAGTCCCCTGGGCTGACAGGGTTCCTGATGGCCAGAAAACCTGTGCCCTGCACAGAAACATTCCTTGGGGGATGAAGAGCACCTGGACATGGAGGGTCATTATCTGGAGGAAGCACATGCCAAGGGGGACAAGACAAATTTCCAGCACCTCCCTGGGGACGGCACCAGGTTTAGAATTGATGTCCTTTTGCTTGAGGGGAGCAAACATGAAACTGTGGGAAAAGTGACTGTAAGGGAATAAATAGCACAAATTATCAGTATTTATTATTTTAGTGTGACAGAATTCATGTGTAATGACCTGGGGAGGTTTCGCAGAGCTAAGCTGGGCAGGAATATTCACACCTGTCCACAGCCTGAGTTGCTTAGATGCTGATTTTTAAGCACAGAAAGAAGGTTCCAGCAGTTTGTTGTTTCTGGTGTATTTTAATTACTTCTGAAATGCTTCAAAGGTTTGTTTTCAGGGTTTTGTATTAATGTGGTAAGTTCTCAGGGTTTTCTTGGTCTTTTGTTTCTGTGTGGAAGGGGATGGGTTGGTAGTTTTACNTCTGAATTTTTGTTACTAATTTGCTGTTTCTCCAACCAACAGAACGTTTGGAAGACCCTGGCTGAAGAAATCGGAGCTGATACGTTGTGTTTGTCAATGGCTACCCCATCAAATCCATTTTGTACATGCTCGGTAGAAGCCCTTCTACTCTCCAAAGGTGAATGGGTCACTTCCATAAGAAAAAAAACAGCTTTCTTGCTCTCACCCTGATAAACAGAAAACAGTGCTGAAAGATTGCAGAGGCTCAGAAGGGCCAAGAGAAGAGAAACCAGAGGGATGGCATAAAAATCGCTTTCCTATTCTCCAGTTAGAGCCCCAAGAATTAGAGATTATGGGCACCTTAACTGCCCCCTCTTGGTTTTATTTCTACCCTACTGATCCACACTTTGAAGACCCTTTAGCCTTTGATGTGTCCCCCTCAGGAGTTTATGAAAAAGTGGTTTTGGTGTAGACAGTGTAGTTATTTTACTGTTAAACCCGAGTTTGATGCAGTTGGTCTGCCAGATGGGCTGTTTTTAGTTTGTGGACAAAGAGCATGGGAAGGTATTCCCAGTCATGCAGAAGGCAGATCCTGTACCTTCGGCAAACTTACCCTGCCTAGCCCTTTTACCCACCAATGCCCTCACCCTTCTGTTGATGTACACGTTGACACACACTGTTTTACAGAGAATTGTGATTCTCACATAACATTTTGAATGAAAGCACAAAGAGTTTTCGGTAGCTTAGTCTCTGGTATTCGTACTGCTCATGCCTTAGTTATGCTTCATAAGTTAGGATGTTGGTTAGTACAAGTTGCAAATGCAACCAGTTTAGCCTTAGAACAACTGTGAACAGATGTTGGCCCCATAAGGTAAGCCATGCTGCAAAACAGAGCAGCTACTGATTTTGTGTTATTGGCCCATTGACATGGCTGTGAAGAATTTAAGGGGCTCTATTGCATGAACCTCAGTGACCCCTCTGAATACATCAATACATCAGAGCATTAGAAAGCTGAAAGAGCTTACTGTTCAACTTCAGAAAAGTCATGAGCGAGGGTTAAGCAGTTTGTTTAACTGGCTTGATATGTTTGACATAGGACCATGGTTAAAGAAAGTGTTTATCATTATATCAATGAGTTTGTTTGTAGTTTCCTGTATTATGCTTTGTGTTCCATGTTTGTTATCTTGCATGCAGCATATGATTACTCATAGTTTGGCACAAGTCTCTGTGTTACAGCTTGAAAATAAAAAAGGGGGAGAGGTGGGGCTGCAAGTTTGGCATGCAACTACAGAGGTGCTTGGAGATGTCAGCAGGAAGCCATGGGCTTTGAGCAGAAACAAAGAAGAGCTGCTTGCACTCAAGGCCTGAATTCTGACCCTTCCTGTGTCAGAGTTTTGTCTTACTTGCACTGTCTGGCTGTGGGCATGGCTTAAAAGACTGTTAACTTTACTGGCTAGTGGAAAAGTACCAGCTGGTATGTCTCTCCCCCTAGTTTGCATGCTCCTCTCCCAAACCCTACAAATTGCAGAGTTTGTAGCTAATAAAGGTCTCGGATTGTACAAGCAACCTGAGTTCGTGCTCCAGTCACCACCAAAAAAGAGCTTACAAGGCAGTAAAAATTACAAACCATCAAAACCCCCCATCCAGACACTCAAACCAACCCCATGGTGGCAAAAGCCTCACTAAAACAGCTGTAAAATTGTGACTTTGGGGGTTTATCCCCCCCTTCCCTTCAATGTGCCACATTTAATTAATCAGGTGGTTATTTCAGCCCCCAAAGACAAGACCATGACCTGGATGCTCAGCCTTGGCCCAGCTCCGGCATCGCTCCAGCCCGTGACGACTCAACCAGCCCCGAGTTTTCCAGCCCAGAAACTGCTTTTCCAGAACTCACCCTCACAGTGGACCTCAGGAGACTGGGATCAGCTTCCTGGTGCTGCTTAAACAGGAGCTCATGGAGACTGGGAGACTTTTGGTACTGAGTTCGTTATTGGCACAGCGAGGGGATTGATGAGAAATTATTTACCAGAACAGTAACTCATTCTCAGTGGCCACAGTTGAGCACTTGGCTGTTCTCCAGCAGCTTTGTGGTTTTGTTCTCAGTGTGTTTGCTTCCCAAGAGAAAGGGGTGCAGAAACCAGCTGCAGAAACAGTTGTTTGCCTTAACCCGGATGTTTAAGAGTTCCTGACCAAGGGAGCTGTGTCTCCCCTTCTGAGGGACTGCAATGTTCATGGTTCATGGCTCCAATGCTCTCCAGCTGCACAAGGGGCAGGTGCTTTGCTGCCTGTGGGCAAAGAAACTGCCTAGGAGCACAGGGGGGAACACCCACCCCCAGAGGGGACAGGCTGGGCTTGGAGCCAGGAAAGGGAAGGGTTATTTTTATGCTTTTATATCACTGCAGACAAGAACTAAAACTACTCCAAACCTATTTTACATGGAAAAAAAATTCTTCTAAACTCTACATATACAGTTATATTTATAAAGTAAATCTAATCTGCCCCAAGGGGTGGATTAACAAGAACCTGGGTCACTCTCACCTTCAGGGGGGTCAGGACAGGTGCAAGACATGGAGGAAGCTTTTGGCAGCTGCTCACAGAATGCATCCCTGGAGCCCTCTGCTTCCAAAATCTGTCCACACAAACCCAATGCACTGCCCAACATGGATCACCTGGAACATGGGTCAGCAGGTCTGTGCCCAGCATGGACCACCTGGAACGTGGGTCAGCAGGTCTCTGCTGAACAGGTCTCATCAGGAATGTTGGTCATCAAGTCTTTAGCCAACATGGATCTTAAGGTTTTTGTCCAACATGAATCACACAACGTGGGTCCTCCAATGGGTGATGGAGTCGGAGCAGCGGACCAAGCTTTTCCTGCAGTCAGGGCACTCACAGGGCTTCCCTTAATTGTGGGTCCGTTGGTGTTGGGTCAAGTTAGAGCTGTTAGTGAAGCCCTTCCCACACTCATCACATTTGTAGGGCCTCTCCCCAGTGTGGATGCGCCGGTGGATCACGAGGTGGGAGCTCACGGTGAAGCGCCTCCCACACTCCCCACACTTGTAGGGCCTCTCCCCAGTGTGGATGCGCCGGTGGATGAGGAGGTAGGAGCTGCCGGTAAAGCTCTTCCCACACACCTCACACTTATAGCGCCTCTCCCTGGTGTGGCTGTACCGGTGGGTGACAAGGTCAGACTTCCGGTAGAAGCTCTTCCCGCAGTCAGTGCAGCGGAAGGGCTTCACCCCTATGTGCGTCTGCTGATGATGGCGAAGATGGGACTTGTTCTGAAACCTCTTCCCACATTCTCCGCATAGGTGGGGCTTCCACCCAGTGTGAACGCGCTGGTGGTTGACAAGGTCAGACTTGAAGCTGAAGCTCTCCCCACATTGCCCACATTTGTAGGGCTTCTCTCTGGTGTGGAGGCGCTGATGGGTGACAACGCTGTACCTCCGGGTGAAGCTCTTCCCACACTCGGTGCAGTGGAAGGGCTTCTCCCCCGTGTGCGTCCGCTGATGCTTGAGGAGATGGGAGGTGCTCTTAAACCTCTTCCCACACTCCCCACACCTGTAGGGCCTCTCCCCAGTGTGAATAAGCCGGTGGATGAGGAGGCCAGACTTCTGGTAGAAGCCCTTCCCACATTCCCCACATGTGTAGGGCGGTTCCGCAGAGTGGATGCGCTGGTGGGTGACGAGGTTGGATTTCTGGCTGAAACTCTTGCCACACTCACCACAGGTGAAGGGCTTTTCCCCAGTGTGGATGCGCAGGTGAGCGACAAGGTTGGCACTGAGGGCGAAGTTCTTCCCACATTCAGCACATGTGAAGGGTTGTTTCCCAGTGTGGATGCGCTGGTGGGTGACAAAGTCTGCCCTGTTGCTGAAGTTCTTCCCACATTCCCCACATATGTAGGGCTGTTCCTCAGCGTGGATGCGCTGGTGGGCGACGAGGTATGGCCTGTGGCCAAAGCTCTTCCCACACTCCCCACCATACATAGGGCTTTTCCCCCCTGTGGACGTGCTGGTGGCGGATCAGACTGGAGTTGTACTTGAAGGTCTTTCCACATTCCTGACATGTGTAGGGCCGTTCCCCAGTGTGGACCACCCGGTGTTGGAAAAGGCAGAAGCTCGTGCTGAAGCTCTTCCCACATTCAGCACATGTGAAGGGCTGTTCCCCAGTGTGGATGCGCTGGTGGGTGACGAGATCTGACCTGCTGCTGAAGCTCTTCCCACATTCCCCACATATGTAGGGCTGTTTCCCAGTGTGGATGCGCTGATGGTGGATCAGACTAGAGTTGTGCTTGAAGCTCTTTCCACATTCCTGGCACCTGTAGGGCCGTTCCCCAGAGTGGACCACCTGGTGTTGGATCAGGCAGAAGCTCTTGCTGAAGCTCTTACCACATTCCAAGCACTTGAAGGGCCTCTCCTCGGTCTGAAGCTGCTGCTGTACCACCAGGTCTGAGCTCTGACTGAAGCTCTGGTCACCTTCCCAGCACCGGCTGAATTTTTCTTCCTCGGAGAACCCTTGGCTGGATGTCTGTGGCTTCTCTTCTTCAGTGACATCCTGTGTCATGGAGCCATTCAGAACGGCCTCTGCCATGAGATTCTGCCATGAGGATTCGTCCTCTGTGCTTTCCATGCTCAGCTTGGGGCCTGGGGCAGGAAGGAACAAGGATAGGCAGGGGATTTCCCTCCGGCCCACAGGGAAGGCCAAGGACATCCCCCCAAACCCGGCCCCGGCAGGACGGTGTCGGCAGCGGGGTTGTCCTGCAGCCGGGGCCATGCTGGGCTGGAAGATGCAGCACAAGAGAGAGGCAAAGGGGCACTGACTTCCTCCTCACCTGCCTGGGGGTCCCAGGACATCTTCCTCTTCCTCACAGCCTCCTCCTCCATCCAGCCAAGCTTTGGGAAGGAGAAACCCTAGTGTGGGGGAAAACCAAGGTGTGAATGTGTTGGGTTGAGGGTTCCTCCTTACCAAGTCCATCTCTACAAGTCACTGGGTATTATGTCCCTAAAAATCTCCAAAACACCAAAATTTAGCCCAAAACAATCCTCCCAGGAGTTCCTCCTCTCTGGACTCTCCACTTCGGGGTTATTGGGGTCCCACTGTCTGGACTGCTGGGGGTCCCACAGGTATTGGGAATCCCATCTCTACGGTGTTCCAGTCTTCTTCGGGCTGCTGGGAATCCCAGGAATCCCAGAGGTCCCCCCTCCATGAGCTTGTACTTTGCTGTCCTGGGTCTCCCCCTTCTCTGCACTGATGGGAGTCCTGTGGGTCCTGGGGGTTCCCCTCTCTGGGGTCCTGCTTAGGGATGCCAAGGGCTTGAGAGTCTCAGAGGTCTCTTCTCCCCTCTCTGCTGCTGTGTGCCAGGAGCCCCAGGGGTCCCTCCTTTCTCAGGTCTCGCCTTCTCCAGGTCTTGAGGGTCCCACCTCCCACTTGCATTGGTGCCCCTCCTCTCCACACTGCTCAGGGTTCTCCCTCTCCAGGACCCCCATTTAAGGGACCCAGAGGTCTCTCTGTGCTGCCGCCCCCTAATTCCAGGTTTCCGGGGTTTCCCCAGCAATGGGATCGCCCCTCTCCAGTCTCCCCACTC
>VWZD01010533.1:381-37121 GCA_013396695.1 Sakesphorus luctuosus
GAGCAGGGAGGCAGTCGGAGAAGTAGGGCCGGCTGCTGGCCCCGCGATGCCGGGCCCACCCTTAGCCTTTGTACCAAATTGTACCCTTTACAGAATCACAGAATCGGGCTGGAAAAGACCTCTGAGAACATCGAGTCCAACCTATGTCCGAACACCACCCTGTCAACTAGACCATGGCACTAAATGCCATGTCCAGTCTTTCCTTAAAACAGCTCCAGGGACAGTGACTCCACCACCTGCCTGGGCAGCCCATTTCAATGTCTAGTCATACATTCTGTGAAGAAATTCCTCCTAATGTCCAACCTGAACCTTCCCTGATGCAGCTTAACATTATGTCCTCTCTTCCTGTCACTGGTTCCCTGGGACAAGGATGCGACGCCCACCTGGCTACACCCTCTTCTCAGGGGGTTGTAGAGAGCAATAAGGGCTCCCCTGAACTTCCTCTTCTCCACGCTAAACAACCACAGCTCCCTCAGCTGCTCCTCATAGGACTTGTGCTCCAGACCTTCCCTGTTTCTAGAGCCCAAACCACCCATTCTTTTCCCAGAGTGGGATAATTTGCTGGCCAATTCCTAACTGATCATATCTGTACACATTTCTTGTAGCCTTTGTGAAAAGGAGCAGGTGCAAACCTTGCTTGTTTTACTTGGCAGTCAGGGTTCCTATCAAAGGAAGGCAGGATGGTGGCAGATACCTAACAGGAATTACATGTGCATGTATATATTATTACAGAGACTCCCCTGTGTATCCAACACCACCTGTATAACAGGTAGCTGTGATAAGCTGAAAACTGCTGTTGATAATCAAACACCACTAAAAGCAATCACAGGACTTCAGCAGCCAAAGAACAATATTCTCCCTGCGCAGCTAAAACAAGGAAGAGTTGTTTACCTGGTAGAGCCAACAAACCCTGCTGCAAGGCCTTCAGTGAGCAGCTCTTGATCAGAGCATTTCTGCTGCAGCCTAACCATAAAGTGCTCCAGAGTGTGGGGCACAAAGAACTAAAGTATCATTTATTTTTCTTGGTTTTCCTCTGGGCCATATGTGGTAATTAAGTACATGGTAATCAAGTAGCTATAGCAGTGTTTCTGTTTGGTGGTCTGAAAATGCTATGAAACATCTTTAACTTGGCAGAATCATCTATCCCTTTGATCAACATGCTTTATGATTGCTCCTGCCCATCTATTATTTAATAAAAGTGCTCCAAGGAAATGTCACCCTAGAACTGGGAGAACTGAACCTCTGCAGCACTTGTCCTGCCAAGCTTCCTGATGAGATAGGTGAGAAAGGATCACACTGGCTGCAGGCATCATTCCTCATTTTGACCAGAAAGTGCTTGCTTCAGTACATGTAAATATAATCCTTGTAGTATGATAAAACTGATGAACAAAGCAGCTATGAGGAGCTATGAAGGGCAAACATTTTCCTCTAAACAATTTCATGAATATCTGGTAACTGAAGAGATGTTTTTAGTCCTTCAGACTGAAAGGTGAAGTAATAGGGGAGCTCTGCAAGTGGAAGTGACAAGTACCAGTAATGAAACACTGGAGTATAAAGTATTCAAACTCTACTTGTGTCCATTATATAAGCTTGGCTACTTGCTTTTCCTCTCCAGTTCTTCAAGCATTCAGTACAATCTCAAGCACTGCAGAGACTTTGAAGATTTTAAGATTTCTTTTGAAGTTTGAAGAAAATTATCACAGTTAGTCATTTTAACAAGATGAAAAATTTCCTGGCTGAAACCATCATCACCAGCTGACAAAAGGGCGTTTTTCTATCCATTTGCAACCAGAATGTCCAGCACACTGCAAAGTGTTTGCCTCTCCTTTGCTTGTAAAACTAAGTTTAATTGTATTCTTGTTTTATCGGAAAGTCTGGAGTTCAGTTTTTCATATCAAGATATTCACTTGCTTTAAACAGAAGACAAATTTCTTGGTTGTATAGTGAAAAGTTTATTTGAAGGGAATAAATTTCAATATATTATTACAAATCAACCACAACACATCAAATATAAACAATACAAACTAAGTGTAGAAGGAAAGTACACTATAGTCTTCATATATGCCCTTTGGCAAGAGGTCCGGTGCTGCATTTTGTTAAAATATCCTCTTCCCTATTTAAAACTCACATTTTGGGAACACATGAAAAGCAATCAGTTAGCACTCAATTTTGAAATCACAGGACATCAAAAATATTCACATCACATAGAGAAGGACTGGCAGACAATCATCACAGTTCACAAGAACATAGGTCTGAAAAAGGTATGACCAGCTCCTCACTGAAGCACTATGCTAGAGGCTTGGAGCTGTGCATGGAGGGCAGCCTGCTTTCCTCTCAGGAGGGCAGAGTCGCCATGGCACTCTGGAGATTGCAGGGAGACCCTCTCCAGCTATTTATAATTTCCAAATGTAGCTCCTAAACTTCAAGGTCATTACTTGGCAAGGCATCCTTAGCTCTGGTCCTTTGTGGCTGGCATGCTGCTTCCAGCCCAAGGGACTTGACTCACCAGCCCAGGTGGGATTAAAACAGATAACCTTCACTGATGAATCACAAAATTCTTCCTCTCTCCCAGCCCGATAAAGGGTACATTTTTTGTATGATGCTTTTGAGAAAGCAACATATAAAATCCAGAATGGAATGTAGACAAGCCAAGGGGAGTCAGATCCAACATCCTACCTGGAGTCATTCATGTTGTATCTTCAGCTGCAACAGCACCGTTGTTTCAGAATAAATAGCCATGGACTCTTTCCAGGCAAATATGGTATATCCCCACAGAAAATTCTCCCCCTTGCAATACACATTTGAACTTTGCAGTTTTATGTACCTTCCAAAACTTTATTTAATTGGTATTTAGTGCAAATCAACTTTTTAAAATAAATGACTTAGCATTTTGACTCCTGCTAAACTCCTAGCTTCTTTCATAGTCTAATTAGCCAATGTATTTAACACAATCAGTTCCCAGTTTTTCATTCTGCCAGTTAGGAAGTTCTCATTCATCTACATGACATTGCCACATCAAATATTTTCCTACATACGAGAAAAGGAGAAACAGTCTTTTCTTTCACACTTGTAGAAGAAAGAAAAAACCTAAACAAACAACTTTGTTGCTTTGGTCTCTTACCCAGTCTCAATATGCATAACCACACACCACTCACAATGCTGGATTCCAACACTCTTCTTAGAGAAAATTATGAATGGCCAACAAGGAACATTATTCTATGTCTGAGTAGTGTTCCTCTGGTCCTTGGGTTTAGAACATCAGCATATCAAAAGGAGTAGTCCTCTGGTGTTCCTAGATATCTGACAGCAGCATATGATTTTAAAAGGCAAAGAACATATGGGGCCAGGAAACTCAAATACCATTGACTATTCATCTTACAGTAACAAGGCAGTCTGTGAACAGCTTAGATCTCCAGGAACAGCCCACAGGGCCCCTCCTTGCCTGACCTTAGGAAATGCCTCCCCGCTACCCAAATGGGCAGAGAAATGAGAAGAAATTCCTTGGATTAATGACCTATGACTTATTTCAGACATGCTCCTTGTTCCTAAGGCACCTTGTGATAAATTCTCTGTAGAGTGGCTTTAGTAGGGGTAGTGAGACAAGAAGGAAGGGTATAAGCAGTGGGGATAAAAGTGAACTCATCCAGGGATTCATTTTCTACCCTAATTGCCCACAAGAATGAGCAAGTCTCTCGGCAACTAGATATGTAACAATGTTCACCTCAAACCCACCTCATCAGGTCTGTCATCACTGTGTAACTGGCCCCATGCAGGCCATGGATGGAGGTTACCCGCACACACCACTACAAGGAGACAAGCACACAGGATAAAGCCTCAAAGAAACACATGTGGCTGCCTTCTAGACTCAGTGCACAATAACTCAACTTCCTGAGCACCTGAAGTTGGGCAACTAAGCTCTTTCTCTTACACATTTTGGTCTTACTTGTTCATGAATGAAATGGGTCCCAGGCATTAATTTGCTACAAGCCTATGTCTGACACTGATAACCTTTCATAAGAACATGTATTACAGGTTTCCAAAGAATGTGAGTAAATGTAATCAGTACCAGTGACCCCTGATTCAAGCAATTTAAGTCTCTGTCCTCAGTAAAACACATGCAATTTAAACTCCTGCTGCTACATTACACCTAAAGCAAAAAAACTGAGAAAACAATGGAGAGTTTATTATCTTCTCTGACATAAAAAATACCCAAGAGATTGTTACCATTATTAAAACTAAACAACTATACAAGCTAATTTTTATACATGTCTTTTGCTACAGGACTGTCTTGTATCAAACTATGGGTTTGATTTTGAATGGGAATGGCTGCTGTTAATGACTGGCTACACAACCAAGCTATTGGATTTCTCAGAAAATTAATAAAGACTGTATCATTCCAAAGAGAAGTTGTCACTAGGATAATTAACGCTATCTGAATACCTGAGAAACAACATACTTGTGTAATGTGGAAATTAAAGAAAATAAAAGGAGGAATTATCCTGTACAACTGTGAAGCTTCCATTTCCTGCAGATGAAGTATTCCTAAAATTATCTTGTGTTCATAAGAGATACCAGGTACTTCTTGTAAACTTAAGCAGTGAAACAGCACATCCCAAATGCTTTCAGTTCTACTGCAGCAGGCCTGTCTGTCAGCACACTTCATTGCAGACCAGGCACATACTGATTGGGATGACATTCCACATTCAGTGCTGCTATTTGGCTTAAGTCAATGAGACCAGGTAGACGGACACAGTTCCAAAAAAGTGACCTAAGCCTTATTAAAGGTTGGTCCACTCTTCAGAAAGTAAGAACTGAGCAGTATGTTGGCCATCTACAGTGCAAATTATCATAACAAAAAACATTAACTAATGGCTTGAATACTGGGACATACTATTTACGTGTCAGTGAGTGAACAAAATTGGCTGTAAGGAGGCCTTACTAATTTTTTATGACAAAATATATTTCAAACATTAATATGAGCAACAGACAGGAGAAAAAAAGTAGCTGTGAGTCAGCAACAGGGAGGCCACAACATAAAGAGAAGAGGTTTTAGTGGAGACAGCCCACTAGCCTGCAACAAGATGTGCAGCTGAGGATCAGTAATTCTGGAATAACTAATGTACATATTGGTTACCTCCATCATAAATAGATCCTCTTTAGAAAGTGGAGTAGCTGCCAGATAGTGCACACAGGGTTCTGCAGATCTCACAGCAAAGGACCAAAAGCAATCATTGAGTAGGGCAGTAGGACCTTGAAGATGATCTAATTCCAACCTCCCTGCCATGGGCAGACACACCTTCCACTAGACCAGATTGCTCAGAGCCCCATCCAGCCTGGCCTTGAACACCTCCAGGGATGGGGCATCTACAACCTCTGTGGGCAACCTATTTCAGTGCCTCACCATCCTCACAGTACAGGATTTTTCCCCAGTAACTAATCTAATCCTACTGTCATTTTGAACCCACTCCCCTTTGTCCTGGCACTACATGCTCTTGTAGATAGTCTTGCCCCATCTTTCGATGTGGATGGATCCCAGTGTGAGTGGATCCCATGTGGATGGACCCTGTGTCCATATGACTTGGCTGACACCTCTGCATTTCTTACCTAACTGTGTCAGTGCTGTAGATAAAACTGCAGCACTGCATTCCCAATGTAAATATTGTTCCTGAAGCAAAGCAGGATGTGCCCATAACAGCAGTGTCTGTGCTTACCATGCTGTCCCTGTGGGGCTGTGAGTGCAGGAGATGGGTTACCCCTGGTTCACAGCACTGACCTGAGCACAGGATACTCGGTGAGGAAGGACAGGGCGTGGGTTTAGGAAGCCACAAGAACAGCCTGTAGAGCATCTGGGAAGAGCTTGGCTCTCTCCAGCTACTGCTGCATGTAGTGTTAAATGTGTCAGAGATGTACTGTACTCCTTAAGTAACAGAAGAATTGCACATTGCAGTCATGGTATGATCAATTCTAATGTTCCTGTCACAGTCCTGCCTTTACAGTCCTTGTCTGTCAAAGCAGTTTGTACCTTGTGTGTGTGAGCTGTGTGGACACGGCTGACATGAAAGACATCTTGCTGTCTGAATGATCATTCATGAATCTCTTGGTCACATATGTGATCAGTAACTTTCATTATTCACAAACCAAGAAGCGGGGGCAGGGAGGGATAGTGACCATAATTTATATGCTTTGAGGATCCAGGCCCTCTTCCCTCTTTCTCCTAAGACTCACTGAAGCTAGAAAAGAAGTATAGTCCCATCTCCTGACAACTTGGCACAGTTACTTCCAGCACTGTGACCTTGTTTTCAGAGACTAGCTTGTGTTGTTAAAGCCCTTACTAAATAAATTTGTGATTCTCATGTTGTTGATTTTACTTTGAGTGATGAATGAAAGTATTTTTTCCAAATTAAAAAAAAGCAGAAAACAATGCAGGGAACAACCCAATGAATTCTCTAAGAAAATGTAACTGCCAGTTTTATTTCCTCTAACAGTCCTGCACGGTTTCACCACTCAGTTTCAACACCATCAAGTCTTCCTAGAGCCTGCAGAATAGACCGATGTATCATAGCAGTATTGAGCACACATGTATGTATGTGAATGATCTTGTTGCTCTGGGACACGACCAACTGCTGTATTTTATGTGCAGCCTTTCTCCTGACATTGGCCCATAGTGTTCTTTGTGTGATCATAGTCTTTAAGGTATTTCCTAGTATGGCCAGGCTTCGCAAATGAAAATTTGGGAAGGGCTCTACCCACATGGGTGTGTCCTTTGAGCCTGCGCAGTGGATGTTTTAGGTGAGGCACAGCGTGTGCAGAACTGGCCCCACCCTTTGCTCCTGAAGTTCATCTGCCACAAGCGAGCGAGCTTGGACGGTGACAGTGAAGTCCTCAGGACTAGAACCTACAGCCCCCAGTATTCTCAGGTCTCCCATCCAAGCACTAACTGGGCCTGACCCTGCTTAGCTTCCAAGATCAGATGGAATCGGGTGTCAGGGTGGCATTTAACTGCCTTTATTTCCCAGTAACTTGGTATAAAAGGTTCACAGAATCATAGAATCATACCATATGCTGAGTTGGAAGGGACCCATTAGTGTCATCAAGCACAACTCCTGGACTTGTGCAGGAGACACCAAGAATAACACCAGGTGCCCAAGAGTGCTGTCCAAATGCCTCTTGAACTCACAGAGGCTTGGTGTTGTGACCACTTGTCTGGGGAGCCTGTTCCAGTGCCCAACCACCTCCGGTTGAAAAACCTTTTCCTGATACCCAATCTAAACCTCCCCTGACTTCCCTTCATGGCTTCATGCCATTTCCTCTAGTCCTATCACTAGTCAGGAGAGTGAAGAGATCAGTACCTACCCCTCCATTTCCTCTCATAAGGACGCTAAAGACCACAGTGTGATTCTCTCCAGGCTGAACAAGCCACGTGACCTCAGCTGCTCCTTGTATGGCTTCCCCTCCAGACCCTTCACTATCCTTGTGGCCCTTCTTCAGACATTCTCTCATGATTTAATGTCTTTTTTATATTGTGGCACCCAAAATTGCACAGAGGACTTGAGCTGAGGCTGTCCCAAGTGCAGAACAGAATGGGACAATCCCCTCCCTTGACCGGCTGGCAACGCTGTGCCTGATGGCCCCCAGGACATGGTTGGCTCCCCTGGCTGCCAGGGCACTGCTGACTCATGTTCATCTGGCCATTGACCAGGACCCCCAAGTCTCTTTCTGCAGTGCAGCTCTCCACCCTCTCATTCCCTAGTCTATACACACAACACACAAACTCTCGAATGTTGTTAAATCACTGGTTTATATCAACAAACATGCTGCTACTTCTGTGTTACAAGTGAAGAGCATCACTCCATCTGTAACATCAAGGAACTTGATAGACAAAGACAAAAGTAAGGAACAGCCCTCTCCAAGCTGCTGAATGAAAGAGCATCTTGCACTGACAGATACCAGGCCCTGCTGTTCTGTCTCCCTGCAAGGCTGTCCTGTGCTTGCCATGCTTGAATAAGGCAGGTTTGCAGCTCCCCACCACCCAGGTGCACACACTCTCTCTTTTGAGAAAGGCAGCTGTTTTCTGCCCATCTCAGCGCCCAAAGCAGCAACAACTCTTTTCCTTACCCTGACCAACTCTGCTCCTTGCCTGCTCACTGACAAAGCACTGCTTGGGGCACAGTGGCTCTTTGCATTTCCACTCCTCCTACTCCCAGCTTGGGTTGCTGTACTGTTGTCTGACTATTTCTCTTACCATTTTGACCTATTAAGAGCTCTGAAACAGTGAATAAGTAAGCAGAGATAGTTAAAAGAGCTTGAATGTGGAGCAAATTGCACAGCATTACAATATAGCCTTAGCAGGAAATACGCAGCCCTCCCATGAGAGCAAAATCTTTGGCTTTAACTACCCCAAAGTAATTTTGTCCATAATTCCCTCTCAACGGAAGAAATGGACCAAGTAGAGGTGCTTTACCTGGACGATTTAAAAATAAAACTCAGAACTCTATTAGTATCACCATGCAAACAGCCATTTTGTGTCTTTGCAAAGAGGTATCAAAATGTAAATACAGCAGTATTCTTAGAAAAGACAATAATTTCAACTTAAAAGTATTAAAATAAACAACAGTTACAGATAAACATCTTTTAAAATTTATCACTGATGGATTAACTCCTTCCTTGTTCAACTCTGCCACTACTTGAGCAGAAGATGATCACTAGTACCATCACCAGTCACCAAATCATGGCAAGGAACTTCCTAACAATCTTTGCAATAGCAATAGCAGCTGACAAGCTACGTTTCTCTGGGGAGCCTTTTCTTTGCTACATATGGTTGCAATACCAGTGGACCAACATGCTGCTACTAAGACACATTTCCTGTATATTTATTGGTTGTATGCCAACCATTTGGTATTTATTCAGCACAGAGCAGTAAGTAATTTCTCCTGCTTCATACCTGGATTAAAGGAAGAACTTTTGGTGGTCACTAAAATTTTACTCATCCACATATCCCTAGAATCAACAGATAGAACATCCAATTCTTAATCTGTAGGAAAACCTTCCTATGGACTACTAGGAGTGCACCCTGTTTAAACACAAGGTCTGACTGCCATTTGGGGTTCACCTTTTGTAGCACTGCCAAGCTACTGGAGCACGAGCTGCTGCTGGCCAGCTGCACCTCCACCCACTGGCATGAGTGAAGGAAACACTGACTGCTGGTGACTGTAGTGGTGGTAGGTGAAGAGGTGACCCTGGCTAGGTGACAAGCCAGCTGTGCTTTTGGCTCATTGCAGCTGACAGCTGCCCTCTAGTGATGCAGATGTAGTAGAGTTGGAAAAGTTATTCATTATATAGTAACAGACTATTTTCAGTTTATTTCGTACCAGCACAACAGATCAGAACGACAACCACCTGAACCTGGCTCCTGGGCAATTACCAGCTGTGATGTGAAGGCCCAGCTCGATGCCTGCACAGAGCAGAACTCCCAAGTTTTAGAGAAAGAGCAGCTGCCTGGGATCAACCAGGCAGTCACAACTACCTTTCTCCCCTGGGGCAGTGGGGAAGAAGGGTGTGAGGAGAAACCAGTTCACATCTGAAGAAGAGCCAGAATTGTGCCTTGGTTGTGTCACACAGCAGTGCCCATCAGGCGGTACCAGGGCTGGGTGGCAACCTGCTACACTCACCATTACCCGCCTGCCATCCCTGCCCCCTCCCTTTTCTTCAGCTCGTGTAATAGACATGAAAGAAGAGAGTCTTATTGCGGAGGAGAGAGTACGAGTTATCAAATTTCAGCAGGTAGATGCCCTCGCCTGGGTACTCATGGCTGCCTGCCTGCACCTCCCGATGGCTGTTCCTCCGATACACAGGCATGATCTCTCCGTAGCGGATCCGCAGATAACTTTTGGAGCCCCTTTCCACATCACCAGCAGGGGAAAGTCCTGAACGGGAGAGAGGAGACAAGTAAGTAGGCCAGAAACTGTTAAGCCACTACGTAGGCCAGAAAACGACCAATGAGACAAGAATGCAGCACACACATGCAGCTATAGGGAAGGCATTACCCATAGTGTTGCCTCTGACCTTTCTGCAAGTAATTCCAGTTTTCCTTATCACAACAAAGGACATACCAAGAGCCAGTTCTCTTGGGAATACTGATGGGACAGTATTCACTTGCCCATTAGCCCAGTCTCCTTGCCCTGAACTTACCTTTTAGACACCTCACTGCTTTTACACACAAAACAGCAGTCCAGTGATACAGCCTTGAAGCAAAAGAAAGGCGGGTAAGCTCTTATCTATAACCTTGTTGTGTTTATGTCCTCAGTTCACTTCTCCAAGAGGATTCCCCACACAGGAACCTACTCCTCTTTGGAGGGCCTGCAAGATTCAGACACCAACCCCCAGCTACACTGGTCACACACACACTGAAGTCACAGAACAGACAACATTGCCATGTGTTTCACAAGTACAAAGACACAGGTAGCAATCCTTTTAAATGAAGTCAGAAGGAATTACTGATGTACTGAGGAAAAAAGAGAGAACAACAAAAACCCAACAACTAAACGAACAAAAAAACCAACCCAGAAACAAAATCTTTTTGCCTCCACTCCACCAGAAATTTCTCAGTCAGAGTCTAAGAAAATTAGTCAGGCTAAAATTGGAGACTTTAATCTTTTTATCAGCAAGAAGTTGACTGAATGAATTCTGATTTTATTTTTCCATGTGCTCAGTTTTAAGGATGATCTTGGAAAGGACAGCCATTGATATATGCTGAAGTAGGAAGGGCTAAATGCTTTCTAACCGAGAACCCAAAAGGCTACAGATAGCAAAAGGGTTGAGTAAACAAAGTAGATGGAAATTATAGCATCTAACAGACACTCTCAGCAGCATGGTAATAAGCACCACAAATTAACCTTTATAAGAGCTGCACTAACCTTCAGTTTCCTCGTCCTCCTCTTCATCTTCCTCATCACTGGATTCACTGACCTGAACAGTAATGGCTGTGCTAGTAACTGTGGTCCAGTCAAAATAGACTCCAAACCCAATGTCATAGTCATCCGTAGCAAACTCCCAACAAATGCATTTCCCATCAGGGTGGGTTGGCACACGGACTGTCACCACCTCGCCTCGCTTCACCACCATCCGGCCATTCTTCTCCTTTCCCATCTTGGCTTTGAATTCCTTCATCTTCTCAGTGGTCCACATGGTAGGTGCAGCCAGAGGGGGAGGCTGAACTAAAACAAGGGAAAAGATCACGGGCTTACCTAACTTTTCCCTACTGACAAACCATTATCTGAAAACAGTGAAGCTATTTCTGATAAGGCCTTTGCATTCTGGGGTCTCTCCCAGAAGCCCTGGATGTGAAGTTTTTTCACTCGCTAGCCAAGAGCCCAGATTTCCAGCAGGAATTGGAAGCATCTCCAGTACAGTCTCTGCTTTTCTCTACCCAGTGCAGGCACTTAAAAAATTACTCAAACAAGTGTTTTGCCTTCAGGACTCACCTTTCCTCTGCTCCCCAAGGAGGTCTGCAGTCTCCAGCTCAGCTGAAAGGATATCCACAGCACCAGTGTGATCTGACTGAATCATGACTATGTCCCCTACTCCCTGAGGTACATGGTAGTTGGTTACCCGAACAAAACCTTCCTGCACAAAGCACATGAGAAATATTGTCCCAAAGACCATCCTGGTTAAAAAAGTCCCTGGTTTGATTTGAAACAACTTATTAGTAATTCAGGCATCTTTATGATACCAAGTCAGACCTGCAGAAGCTTCTATTAGTGTAAAGGAACCAGCTGGCTCTGAGATGCCCTTCAGCCTTGCTTCCCCCACAGCATCGACGTCATGAACTTTGAAATCAAATGCTGCATTAGTCCCACAAATCACACACCCCCTGAGAGTCCCTGGGCAGGCATATCTTTGCATCTGCTTCAGAGTTAATTGTCACCCCTCAACAAAGCAACAGCTTTACAGATTTAGCTAACTCTCTTGGAAAGAATTTCTAAGACACAACCAAAGGGAGAGCCTTTCAGCTCTGTGTGCATCTAGACTACAGCCACAATCAAACTGCCATTGCTGCATCTTAGTTAAAAGTCCATCTGGTTTACTAGGGCCTCTCTCCTCACATATGCAAACTCACAGGTCCTGAGCTGGGTGTCACTTCCATAGTTTTCCTAACTCTATTTGTAATGCAAAAAAACTGGCTGCTAACAAGAAGCAGCAAAAGACTTTCCGTTCCCTCTTCCACAAAACTGCCAGAAGCACCAGATAAGAGGCAGAAGGTGAAAATTACCTTGAAGCTTTAAAGAGCAAAAAACTGCAAGGAGGAGAGGAGGGGTTTTGCAAATCAGACTAATAACACCTCCCACGAATGAATAGAAAAAAATGTAACTGAATCTATGTTAATACTACTTTTATCTCAACATAACCCTTAGAGCCTCAGTCCCATAGCCATAAGTACAGCAGTAGGGTGGGAGAACTGTCATGGCACCTCTGTCCTTGATTTCACACATAAGAAACATTCATCTACCTGTTTGAGGGAATGGCTTTGGTCAGGCAGCTTCTCTTCTAGTTCAGCCACTTCCTGGTCGTCCAAAGAGTCAGCTTCTTTCTTGGAATCCTCTGTCATGCCAGCACTCAGGTGTGACCCAATCTGTGACCTTTTGGAGGAAGAGAACACTACAACTGAGCACCTGCACCCAGGGCACAGCAAGGAGAGGAATCACTCCGCTCTGGAACTGGAATTCAAATGAACTGAAGGAAACAAGCTTCTATGGTCAGCACCTGCCAACTGCACAAAGAATCCCTGACACCCCAGTCCTGCCATCTCTGCATGACTATCTTCCATGTGAACCAGAGGGAGTAACTTCAGTGGGATACTCCGTATTTACTGTCCTTTAGATGGCAGAAATTCACTGTACTCACGCCACAGCATGCTAGCTCACCAACACAGGGCAGACATCAGTAGCAACTTTTCTGCCCAATTTATTTTATGCCAACTACTGCATGACATCTACATACTCCACAAAGGTCAACTTATCAACAAAAGAATTCAAAACAGTTTTGACAGCTCTCCTGAGAATGCCATCTGTTTAAGTAGCCCATTATGCCTTTCCTATTAGCAACCTCAACAGATACAGGGAGCACCCAGGTGTCTCTCTGCCATATTCAGACACACTCCACAGATAAGCAAGCCAGAAGACATACAATAGCAGCACAAGAATAGCAAAGAGGCCCAAGCACTGCACTGGAACAACAGAAAATGGACATGTTAAAATAAAAAGAAATGTACATAGCAGGAAAAAATGGGCAAGAAAGGAAACATCTTTGGCATTTATTCACAGTTGAGGGTTTTCTTCTAAATTATATTGAAAAAATGCTGCATGTTTTCTATAGGTGGAAAGACTTATCATCCCAAATGAACTCGGACAGATGCCAGCAGTGTCCTCGGTAATGCTCTCATTACATATGTGAAACCTACATGAGAAGCAACCTAGTATTAATAAGAATAGAAACAGGTGCCCTTCTGAAAAGCAAAGCCTTCTCACAGCACTATAAAACCAATGTTAACTGCTTTAGTCTAAAGGATAGGAAACATGAGAACAAAGCAGTAATGGAGAATATACCCATTCCTCAAATGTGTCCTTTCAGAAAAGAGAAATATTCTCATTAGCAAAGAAGTAGACTTTTAGTATAATTTGGAATAGTTAAAAAAAAGCCCCCAGAACTCCACATGGCTCAATTCAGACACATTCCTTCCTGCATCCACAGAGAAGACTTGAACAGGGCAAATGTAGCTCCTGTTTCCAAATCTTTACTCCCATGGCACTACAGAAACAAAGCCATGTTTTACTTAAATTCTCTCAACAGTGTGATTTCCTTTCCTAGAACTGGCATGATAGACCAGAATGCCTGTAAGTACAACTCAAATTAGCTGAATTTCAGGATCAGAAAATGGCAATAGATGGACAAGGTAAGAAAAAGGGACACTTGGAGGGAATAATTTTTTAAGGAAGAATTCTCAGAGTTCTACACCAGCATTTTCCAGTCTATTTGCTCCTTAGTTTAGGAGCTGCACAGACACACCTAGAAGGGCTATTTGGTCACTTGCTACCATAGATGCACACATATCCCTCAACATAGGAACTAAGAGCTTGGAAATGTCTTCCTCCAGACACCACTGGAGTCTCACTGACAGACTAGGAAGAGCTACATAAACTTTACAAGCAGACTTACAATACCATTCAGCTGATTCCTCCTCACACAACCCGTCTGGACCATCTCCATCCCTTTCAAATCTAACTTAAGACAAATTTATTAGATAATGTCCACAAGTATCCATTATCTACTTTAGCCATTTTGCTCACATCTGTATGGATCTCTCCAAATAAAAATAGAGGACATCATAGAGAGATGAAAGAACTCATTTAGAGTCAAGCAGGCTGATACATATGTCATCAGCACCAAGCCAAGATGGCATCAAACTACTGCTTGAATAAGCAGGGTAGTTTGTTGTAGTTTTTCTTTCCTGGATTTTTTCCCAGTGAGGCTGTGGTTCACCTACTGTAATTAATTCAGACATTTCTGAAACCGTAGCCTGTGCAACAAATATGTAATGGCAAATGAAACTCCACTGCATAGTATTAGTGCTTGTAACCAATGAAATTACATGGCCACAAACACCACATGCCCAACAGATACCAACATGCCAAGCATCTGATAGCAGGGTTGATCAGTAGCATTAATGGAATGACACATAAAACAAAGGATGAAGAAAAAAGCCAAAACATTGTCAAGAAAACAGTAAAAGGTGTTTTGTTGCACAGCCTCCATCAGAATTATAGACAGTGGGAATGCTCAACTATTAAGGTATCCTTCAGACAAGATACACAAAATTTCCCACTGAAAGTTTATTAGCTCTCAGGATGGACTACAAAACCTTGCAGAGTTCCTTTCAAACTTCGTGATTTGAACAGCTGAGCTGTGAACTACACCTCATAAGCTTTAAAACAAACTTAAAGCCTTGTAAGAACAAGCTCTCTCATACTCATTCTGGTATTTTCTGTCCCAAAGCAGACAATTCAGTCTCCAGTCCCTTTTTACCTGCACAGAACAAAGTGCCATATGGAAGAGGTCACAGGGGTGAAATAGACTGTCATGCATGTGGGCCACAACACACAAAAATTTTCCTACCCGCTCTGCGAAGTACTGGACTCCAAAGAATCAACTAGCTGATCTGCAGGCTCTGTCTTTTGAGCTGAGTCTTCATTTTCTACCAACAAACAGAATATAAGAAGAGAAAGTGAAATAAAAGTTGGTGTTTATAATACACTGATGGAAGGCAAAACTGCCGCCAGCACTCAAACGTTGACAAGGTCACACGGCTGTGGAACGAAGAGCTGTGCCAACCAGTTTTTCATGTTCTGAGCTGTATCTAGCAGCTTGCAAAACAAAGATTTTTAATTGCCTCAACCCTAGGAAAGGAAGAGCAAAAACCTATGCATGTTGTTGGTGCAGAACCATTCTCAGAAGCAGGATTTACTTAGCAACCACCGATCCTAGCTTTATATGGACACAAGGCTAAATTTCATCATGTAAAACTGAGCTGACAAAGCCCTGGAAAAAGCAATCACGCAGCGGTTCCCACAGGGCACTGACGAGATTCAAATTCCCAGGTCACTGCTCAAAGGACTGTCTATAAAGATGGCTCCTGGTCTCCCCCAAGTCTCCCGAAATCGGGGAAAGCTCCGTCCCCGCACGACAGCGGTTCGCGCTCCACGGCCCTGCTGTCCGATCACATTAAGGCAGCGAGCTGGGCACGGAGAAGTTCCGGCCCCTGCCGTACCCCGGTGCTGCCCCTGGAGCCGCCGCCGTTCCCAGAGGCGGCCAGAGCTGGGGGGGGCACCTGCAGCGCCGGGGCCCTGCCCGCGGCACAGATGGCACGGGGAGCAGCCCGGCTCAGCCGGACGGGGTCTGTGTCACCGGGGAGAGTACACAGACCTCCTCCACTCTCGCCCTTCCCACCGCGGGGGAGAAACGCAGCGCGCTGCTGCTGCAGGGCCGGGCGCCCGAGCAGCAGGTGAGCCGGGCACCGCAGCACGCCCGGAGCCCACAGTGCCACCCAGCAGAGCTGCCACCGCGGACAGCCGGCTCCTCTGGGAGGAGAGAGGGAACCCACCACGGAAAGGAAACTCGCGGCACTCTCTCCGTACGGCCAACGCTAAAACACGCCTCCGGGCTGCCCCCTCCCCTGCCCAGCCCGTACCTGCGGGGCCCCGCGGCGCGGTGCCGCCGCCCGGGTGCTGGGAGCGGGAGCGGGCGGCGGAGAGCGCCTCCGCCATGGGCACGGCTCGGCGGGGGGCGGAAACAGCCGAGCGCAGCGGCTGGCACGGCGGAAACACCCGAGCGCAGAGGCGGCGCGGCGGAAACACCCGAGCGCTGCGGCAGAAACACCCGAGCAGAGGAGGGCGGAAGGGAAACAGCCGGGCGAGTGCATGCGAGCCAGGAGAGAGAGGGTGGCGGCCTGGTACTCGCCCCTCAGCCTCCCCGCCCGACAACGCAGCCAGTCAGCATCTAGTTGTGCGGAGCGGTGGGGCACGGGCGGCCTTGCAGGCTGACTGCGCGGAGTCGGTGGCGGAAGGAAGAAGCGGGTGCGCCTCCAGGAAGTGGCGGTTACCGTGGTAACGGGGTCCCGGAAGGACGCGCTCCAGTGGCGGCCTGGGGATGGAGCCGGGGGGGCCGCGCCCGAGGGCCGAGGGGCCCGAGCCCGAGCCCGAGGGAGCGCCGCAGGCCGCCTGCCCCTTCCTGACCTGGAGTGCCGAGGAGGTGGCTGAGTGGGTGGCGCAGCTCGGCTTCCCCCAGTACGAGGTGCGGGGCTGCTCCCGCGCTCCGCGCCGCCTGGGCCGGTGACTCCGAACTCTGCGTGTATATGGGTGTGCATGTGTGTATGTGCATGTACGGTGTGCCAGGGTGTGTGAGCGGCAAGAGGGGCGGTGGTACAAGGCGACCCACCTTTCCCTCCGCTTCTCTGCCCAGGAATGCTTCAGAGCCAACGGCATCACTGGGCGCCGCCTCATCCTCGCGAATTGCTCCAACCTGCCCGCCATGGGCGTCACGGACTTCGGCCACATGCAGGTGCGCCCGGCGGGTCCTGGAGCTCCCTCAGCCCCCCGGCGCCCAGCGCTGACCCTCGCGGAGGCAAACAGGCTGGGCCATGGCCTGCCTGCCCAGGCAGATCCCTGAGTCAAACACTGAGCCTGAAACTGGACAACCAAATTTGTTCAGCCAAACAGTCACATTTTTAGAGTCTTTTCAAGTACAAATCTTTAGCTGGCTGCAGATCTAGGGTTCCCTCTCTGGGGCACCAGAAGTTTAGCAGGAGTACTTAGCCTTTCTTTAAGGCTATGTTGCTTCTCTAGCCTCATAAAATTGCTTGGCAAGATGCACACACCTTTCTTAGATATCCCTCAGAATTTTAGTAATTTTCTGCTTACTGAGCTGTAGAATGTCTAAAAATCTAGTCAGATATGACCTGCAGCAATTAAGCCACTGATCTCAAGCAGCAGAAGGGCCCTTATTTTTACTTCCTTGTTTTGGTCATTTTCCTTTCACATCTACGTATTTTCTTTAACAAACACTGATAGTTAAGAACTGAATTTGAGAGCTACAGTATGGCCTTCCAAAGCTTCCTAAAGGATCAGAAAAATCAACAAGTTGACTTAAATTTCATTACCCTCCTTCCCTTCCCTAATGGAAACCTCATTTACAGAGACAAATCATCTGTTTTGCAGCATAATTTGATGTTGCTTTTCCCAGAAGACACAGGTAGAAGTTCAAATAACCCAGAAGAAAGAAAAATCTTCATGGTCCAATGACTAGAGCATTAACCTGGTTTGTTTTATTCTAGAGCACCAAAACGCAATTTTTGCCAGCATTCTGCCTGGCTACACGATCCTGTTTGAAATTAAATATGCCACCAAAAAGCACTGACTAGTGCAATGACTTTGCCTGTTGGTTTGAGAGAAAGGCATCAATTTACAACAGTAAGGTTTTCAGACAGCAGCCCTTCAAGAATATTTCTGGTAAAGATAGGGCCATTATAGTCATTTGTGCTTACCAAAGGTGGCAAGAACTTTGTAGCCTTTGTAAGGCTCACCCTTGTATTGGGATATAGGGATTACATATGGTGGTAATTAATCTACTGAGAAATACTAAGCCATGAGTTAAAGATACCATCTCTAACCTTCTTCCTGTGGGAACTGAAATTCCTCAGGATAAGCATGTTGCAGCAAGCTTGGAAATGAGACTAGCTCTGTAATGTTTTCCAAAGCTTGCAAGTAAATTGGGAACATCTCACAGACTTGAGTGGAACCTACATATTCTTGAAGGTCATGCCCTATCCTGCTAGTTATTTGTGTTTTAAAGAACTTTTCTGTGATAGAATCCAAGTGCGCAGAGCTCTGCATGATGTGACCCTTTCAGTTTGAGTTTTTAGGAAGTGGGCACTAGAGCAGGTGAAAAGTTAAGGCCGTAACTTCCCGGTAAGAAATACAGATGAAAGGCCATGAGCAGCTGAAACGTTTTTAGTTACTATAGAAATAAAAGTGATAACATCAGCTCAGTGAGACAGAAAACCTTTGCAGTTTAGGAGAAATGGCAGTTTGGTAGAGAACTGCCCAGCTAATTAGGTGGAAACTATGCAGGATGGACAAATGATGTTATTGCTGGTTTCAATCCCACTGTACTGGTATTTTAAATATAAAACCCACAGAAGATACCAGTCTGGTGTTCTTTTGTTATCACACAAAGTAGAGTACTATTCTTCAGAATCAAGCTGAAGCTAAGGAGTAGACTTTGAGCAAGTACTGTGAAAGGTTAGTGAAATCTTGTGAATTGTATTTTGAAGCTTCAGTCAAATCAGAGGGTTACATTCTCAGAAGCGACTTCAAAAATAACGGCAAGGCTCTGTTCACTGACAGTTCCGAGTCTAGCTGGCTCAGGCAGCCAGTCACTCACTCATCATGACTTATTGCTAATTAGTTTTCACACCTGTGTGTAGACTGTTGCTGACATTGTAACTTGAGGAACAGCAATGATTTTGCATTAAGCAGGGGAGATTACAGCTCATTCGCCCATAACTTTTTTGTTCTTCAAGTGCAAAGAGGAAAGCAGAGCTATTTATGCCACTAAGAGAACAGATGTGATGCCAATCCCCACAGTAAATCCGGAGAGAAGGGAGATCTGTTGTGCTTTTAATATATCACATGGGGCTTATGGATTCAGATCCCCCTTGTGTTGCAACTTCAAGCATGAAACTGTTCCAAAATTCAGATATTCAATGGTTTTTCTTGCTTTGACACAGAATGAGTGGTTTTAGCTGTTGCCCTGTGAAAGGAGAATTTCTCGTATCTTGTCTTGTATTTCAGGAATTGTCACGACATGTGCGAGAGTTGCTGGGGATTGAGGAGCCTCTCTTCAACAGATCCATTGCCCTCCCGTACAGAGACAACATGGGACTCTTCCTAGAGAGAAAGTCCCGAACAGGAAAGACAGCAGATGCCCTCACTTTCTCACAGTTTATTGAAAAAGCAGGACTGGAGCCCTATACAACAGTTCCTCCTTTGCAACAATCCCAGACCACAGTGGAAGCAGATACAGTTCCATCTTTGGAAGGATCCCAGACAAGGGTGGAAGGGGATGCTCTCAGTATCGCAGGGGCAGAATTAGAGACTTGTGCTTAACTTCTGCCTTTGTAAAAAGCCCAGCAGCAACAGCAGATTATACCCTTATTACCTTGCAGATTGTTCAAGGAGCTATAGTTCCACTTTTTCTCAATTATAGAGAAGGTCACTGCAGCTCTTAGACATTTGATTAGACCAAACACATCCCCACATTGTCCCTTTTCTACAATCCTTTGTTTGCTTAGAGGAACCAAGTGAAGTGGAAGCTGTAGATCAGACTGTACCACTGTCTTTTGCTTCTTCACAGTTGATTAAAAAGACCAAATAACAATTGTATGCATATTTTAACCACAAGTGATTGATAATGTCAGTCCAGGTATTTTATTGCTAATACATCATCTAAGGCAATCTTCCCAGGCAGGTAGGTGGTTCTAAGAGCAACAGAGAGTTAAGCACCTTCCAAGCCAACATGGCAGCCATGTTTTAGCTGTGGGATGAGGCAAGTTTCAGAGCAAAGAGGAAGCCTGGACAAGCAGTAGCTCAGCATTCAACCATTTACTTTCCCCTCTTGAGTCATCAAAGAGAAAAAACCTTTGCTGTCAAAACTCTTGTGCACAAACCCGGACAGGAAGTTTTCTGCTCTGCACAGACAGGTCAGCATTCAGGAAAACTGAGGTCACTGAGTAGTTTCAGTGCCATCTGGTGAGGCAGGCTATGCCATGTGCTGCCATTCAGGGCTATGTAGAAAATGGCCCCCAGCTATTCAGCATTGATTTTTATTTTCCTTGAAGAATAAACAAAATCAAATGTCAATTACCAGTGTAGTTCCTGAGGAGAGGGATGGAGGTGTCAAGGCTGTACACAGCACAAGGCTCCTGGATGACAGGACAAATAATGGACAACATGTGCGACAGGAGGCAGCAGAGGAATGCAACATCCACACAGGCCATTAGCTGAGCATTGTTGTAAAAGCATGTAAGCCTCTGCTTCTGTGAGTCTGCTGAGATAAGCAAGGAAAAGGGGACTCAAGAGCCCACAGAGAAAGTCCACAGAGTGACCAACCAGCACCTCTGGGCATTGGAGTGTGATTACCTGTGCTCTGCCACATGCAGGTGAAACATAAACCACTGCTTCCAGGTTGGGACCACTGTCTGCCTGCCCAAAGTGCCACAGAGGGACTTTGGTGGCTACCCATCGCTGTTCCTACGTGGCAGAGGGTTACACAAAGCATGCATCCTCTCTGCCAGGAATAAACTTGCACAGACCTCAGCTGCCTGGCCCAGTTCACGCACGCTGATTTAAAGCCTTTAGCTCAAACAGCCAAGCCTTGGGATCTGGCTAGTTTTCAACATCTATAAAAAGCTTTTTAATAATCACTGTTTCGTCTCTGCCCTGAGATGATTAGAAAGAGGATTTTATTCCAGCGTCTCCCTGGAGGACCATTCTTCCCACTTGTCTTGTTTTATCTAAGAGTTTGTGGGGCAGTTGACAGTGCATATGCAAACAGTTGCTGCAATGCTGCAGGCTCTCCTCTCCTGGGCAGGTGTTCATGGCCCAGCAAGAAGCTTATCTGTCACAACTGACCCTGCAGCCATGAAACAGGGAGAGTGATGTCTCTGTTTCAGCACTGCTGCCCACTGGGGGAGATGGTTTCTGCTGTGTGAATATTTAACAACCTGGAGTCTCAGTCACCAACCAAGTTCTTAGTAAATGACAAGAATGTTGAAGAGCCACAGGAATTGAGGGGACTAAATTAAAACAAGACATAAACTAGCCAGCATTCAAACAACAGGGTTAATGTCTCCACTCAGATGGGACTGGTAAAAAACCCGTAACAACTAAATTAGTGTTTGGTGGACAGTGGATTACTAACCAAATAAAGATCTGGGGTTTCCACACCTTCACGATTTTTGACAAAATATTATTTAGTGAGAGTTCTGCTGAAATTGCTATGAAAAAAGTGCACTGAAGAGTCTGTGTAAGTGAAGTCCCACTTCCCAGCTCAGATTGGGGAGCACTAACCCAGGCTCTCAGGACACCTGGTGAAAATGTGGATAGAGGCACAGAGCCTAGCTCAGCATTAGGAGCACTTCATGCTTGAAGAATACAGGTGTGATTTATTTTATAGCTTCAGATTCCTACAAGGCTATGTTCAACTTCTCCTGTTGCTCCCTGACATAAATCCCAACCAGTGACACCATTTCAACTGCTACAACCAGGAAATGTCCTGGACTGAAGCACCTCTGAGAGCTTGGCAGTGAACCTCAGCCTAGTCTACAGCATCCTGGATTGCCTTAGGATGAATGTTGCCAGCATGTTAAGAAAGGTGATCCTTGATTTCTAAATTCAGAGTGCCAGTTCTAGACTCCTCTGTACACAAGAGACATAGATGTATTGAGTCCAGCAAAGGGCCACAAAGATGACTAAGGAACTGGAGCATCTCTCTTACGAGAAGCCAAGAGCTGTTGAACCTAGAGAAGGCTCAGGGGGAATATTATCAATGTGTGTAAGTATCTGATGAGAGGAAATGAAGAAAAGGGGCCCAGACATTTTTCAGGGATGCCCAGTGACAACAAGAGGCACAAACTGAAATGTGACTTCAGTCCATCTGAACACAAAACTTTACTGTGAATGGGGTCAAATTCAGGAACAGGTTTCCCAAAGAAGCTGTCTCCAGATATGATATTGAAAACCCAAATAGAACAGAGTCCTGGTCTGCCTGTTCCAGGTGACCCTGCTAAAGCAGGACTGGATTAGATGATCAAGAGGTCCCTTCCAACCCAAATGAGCCTGTAAGAAAAAAACCAAACACCAACAGAAAAAAAATATGAGTGTGCAGTGCAGCGGGGAAGCTGGAATCCAAACCTACCCTCATGTTTGCCTGACCCTCCTGCAGCAGCAAACTCTCATACATTACAATTAATCTATCTGTGTTGAGGGCATTAAAGGCATGAAATAAGGTACCGCTGCAAGAAAAGCCTCTCCATGGTGATATGCACTGTGCTTTTCAGAACACGAGAAAACACTCTGCGTATTTCCTTTCTTGCAAGGTGTGATAAATTGCTCAGGATTAGCACACAGGAGTTACAATGTGCTTAGTTGGGGAAAGAAACAAACAGCCCAAGGAGAAAGAAACAGTTTTATTTAAGGACTTGAAGTCTGGAAGGATGAGGCCAGCAGTTGCCTGAGGAGTTGTGTTTCTGAGAAAGTGCAGTTCAATCCTTTCTGGCACAACACTCAGAGAAAGAGCTGCTGGGGCCAGCAGGTTTGTGTTAGCTGAGAGGGGTCCCTGCTTGCTCACCATCCAACCCATTGGGCTCTAAATCAGCTCCACACTAGGTGCCTGTCTTTCCCTGATAAAGGGATCTTCCAAAAAGGATCTGCCAGTGGAAGGATACTGGCAGAGGCTGCTGTCCTGGCTCTCTGCAGGAGTTCACACTTCTTTTCCTACAGTGAGCCAGAGGAAAACAACAACAAAAGAAGTTTTAAGGTGCAGCTGGTCCCTTTCCCCAACACTGTGATGCAGAAAGAACTAGGTTCAGTAGGCTTTACTCCAGCCACAGCCATGACTGGTGATGCCCAAGCCAGCTTCAGTGTTACAGGGACTAGTCAGCACTGTCTAATGGAGAGACTCATGAGTGTGACTGACCTGTTCCTCTTGCAAGAATAAGACCAGGCAAGGCACCACCCAGAGCAAACATTAACTTTGCTGTGCCTAGCAACTTCCCTCCATAAACAAAACTCATGCCTGGCTTACAGCCAAGTCAAAGACAGTCAGATTCCAAAAAGAATCAACCCTGATGGATCAGTACCACGATTTTGATGGCTCCATTTGAGTAGCTGCCTTCAACCAGCCTGAATGCCACTGTCCTACAAGCCACAGGCACCCACTGTCACTGACAAACGCTGATCATGCAATGAGTAGTAACAGAGCTGCTCTGTTGGCACTGGACTGCGTTTTGCCGTTTCTGCTTTCACTGACAAGCCTACAGCCAAACAGGCTCCTTCGCAGGTGCTCAGTTCTTCCACCGGATTTGCTAGAAGAGAGAACAAGACATGACTATCAGCAATGCTGAACACAGATCTCTTAGAAGCCAAGTTAGTGACTCCCAGTCCCTGACAAGGACAGCTATGGACAGAGGGTGCCCTTTCCAACAGTATAACCATTCATTCCTATGCTGAATGCAACCCCAAAGATTAGCTTTCCAGCAGTGACAAAGTGTGTAGGACAACCATGCCCTTACACCTTACCTACATCTGTTTGTGATGAGAGTCTTTGGAAGAAAAAGTAAGTAGTTCTTACCATGTTGTTGAGAATGCTGTTTATCTTCTCTTCTTCTGCAGAGCCCCGCTCCACCTTGCACTTATATGCTGTCAGTTGGATACGATCCTTTAGATCCCTGTACGTCTAAACAGTAAAACCAGTACCCAGCTGAGTGAACTGGACACTTGCAGTTAGATGATGCCCTGCGGGTAAGCAGGGCAACTCTACAATCCCCTATCAAGTTTCCAATACAGAAGAATTTCACAGCACAAATACTAGGAGCCACTCTCCTGGCTCACTGGACTTCCACTGGGAAGCTTAGCACTTTTGCCAGGCCACAGGGATAAACAAACCTCACCAAGCACACGACATGGCATGTGGCAGAGTGCAGAAAAGCCAGAGAGAAAAAGCAGGCTTGTGTCCCACCTCTTCCCACACACAGCAGGGACCTACCTCAATGACAACATCATGGCACTTGTATTTGGTAGCGAGGTTCAACCGGGTCTCCACATCCTCCACCAGGCGCACATACTCCTGAAGCACCTGGCAGAGATGGAAGAATGTCTCAGCTGCCTTCTGCAGGTACCTCCTGCCTCATTCTCTCAGCTCAGTCCCCAAACCTTTCAAGGCTGCTGGTCACACAGACTGGACCCCTTCCTTCCTAAGGAACAAGTGACCTGGTCAAGACTGCTCAGCACCCCAGAGTCAGTAAAGCTTTGCTCACAAAGCTCAGAGTCCTATGCTACTTCATTCATATAGATCAGGTTAACCATTGCTAGCCAGATTAAGGAAGAGAAAATTTAATGTAGAAAGGTGGAAAGGTACATGGGGAGAGGGTTAACAGACAACTTTAGATCTGCTGTCCCTCTTGCAGGCAGATAGGATCCAGCCCTCACTATCACCCACACTTCCTGTTGATGCCAGCAACTCAGCAAACTTTTCACCCGTTCCCAACTAGGAAGCAGCTTCACACCAAATCCCAAAGAAGAGCAGGAGTACATAAGCAGTGGTTCCTTGTTCACCTGCACAGGAGCATTGTTCCTCTGCAAGATCTCCACCAGCCGGTGGAAGCCAATAGGTGCCTTCTTCTTGGTGTAGCCCAGCCAGTTCTGAAACAAGAGCCAAACCCATGTTAAAACAAAAGAGCAATTCCTCCAGCTACAAGAAAATGCTTTTTGCTTAGTGGCAGCAACATATTCTACCAGCCACCACATGCACCTCTGGCAGAGCTCTTCATGCAGTGGCTGGGCACAGGCTGGCTCCAAACCCTCTGATAACAGAGCTCGAGGGTAGCCCCTTTCTCTGAGCTTGTTGCTGCAGCCAAGCCAGGCCCAACAGAGGTCTTAGGCAGGGTGAGGAGAAAGGTATTGCAACACCCTGCAGCAGAGGTGCTAGGCCCTGCTGAAACAGAACCAGGCTGTCCGGTAACTCCAGAACAAGTCAGCACTCAGTAGCAGATACCAGTACTTAGAACTACATCCCTGGCAAGGCTTTCCACAGCTCACCTTGGTGGTGAGGAGGGCATCCACATCATCCCAGGCTCGCAGCTTGGCACGGGCAGCCAGGGCAGTCAGCACATACTGCTTATCAGGAATCTGCAAGGCAGAAAGCTGCAGTAAGAGCACTAGCACAGCTCAGAAGGCCTATGTAGGTTGGATATGAATGGCATCTGCCTCAGCCCAGTCAGGACCCACACCAACAGCCATGCAAAGAGCCAAGATACTGCCTGAGGCCACAGCCAGCACTGCAGAGAGTAGGAAGTGGCAATTTGCAAGTGCTGCTGCAGACAGGGTGTGTCCATTGAAAGTCTCCATATGACTCCCACTTGCCTTTCTGAGCCTCCAGAAGGGCCCTGTTCAAAAAGGATGCCATGCCTCCCTCCCTATCTCAGTGCTGAGTCCCTTGAATTCCTCCTAATGAGACCTTTCACTACAACATACAATTTGTCTGTGCATGTTTTCAGCTAGTGTTGCCACAACAGGGGGAGACTCACGCACCTTAAATGTTTTCTTCAGGTTGATGGGGCTGCTGAACGTTCCCTAGAGAAAGCAGACAAGTCAGTGCAAACTCAGCAGAGCAGGCCACAGGGGAGGTTCAGACACCTGTTATACGGCATCTGGCTTGCACAGAGTGAACCTTTCCAAGATTTTACTGCTTTTTTCTCATGTCAGTACCACAGAGGAAATAGCTGGCAGAAAACAGCAACTATCACACCCTGTTAACTCTCTCTCTGGTCTGGTTTCCCTAGATCCTCAACTGGTGTAACTCCAGCACTTCCAAGACCAGTACTGTGGACCTCAATCTAACGGGACTTAGGGCCAACTCTGGCTCCTTGGAGTCAGATGTAAGACAGTGGCTTCTAGGAGGCAACTCCCTGACAAGCTGTTCCAAGTTGAACGTCTCAGTGCAAAAGAAAACTCCAAACTGGTCCCAGACAAGGTCTCTCTGAGGGATGAAATATGACCTCTCCCCCTTTCTTTCCTTAATATGCTCCAGCCTGACCACCCCACATCTTGAGGACTACAATAATGACAGGTAATCCTTGTCTTCTCCCACATTTTCCTCACCTCAGCCTCTCTGTAGTGGTAGAAACAGGAATAGAAGAGGGTGGTCACTAACGGCATGTTGAGAATTGAAGCCTTGCGAGGATATTTCCGAAATATCTCTGACTGCCCAGCCATCTCCAAGTGCCGATCATTAGCCTGTGGAACCAGGAAGACAGACAGGGTGAACATGAGCCAGGGCAACTGCCTGTTTAGCTGTGGGATAGAGACCTGGGGAGAGTGCTGTGATTGCAATGCACAAGCACAGCCTCAACATGCTATGAACTCTCATCTGGTATTTCACATGTAGCTTGGATAGCAGTTAAAACCCATTAGCCAGGGCAGATTGCTCAGATCCAAAGTGGTGTAAGTTAGGGACAGAGAGATCTCACAGGTAGTCCCAAGCCAACCCCTGACCAGCAGGGAAGATTTCATACCTCGATGATGATCTGTCGCTCCAATAGGGTATAATGGTCTTGGATGTGGGCGGTATCCTCAGCTGAGAATGGCAGCCTGGCCAGACACAAAGGAAGGAGACACTCACCAGCTCTTAAAAAGTACAGCATTCTTCACGTACTTCTAAGTACACTTAGAAAGGTGTCCTTCTCTACCAAACAAGATCCCCACAGACAGAGATGTGTGGAACAGCTTCCATTTTTCCCTGCCCAAGTGGCTAGTAGGTACTCAAGTTCCTGCACTGCTGCCCTCTCCAACCAGCTCCCTCCTACACAGGCTCCAGAGAAAGAAACATTACATGGCACCTCTCACAGAACCACCTTAAGTGGATGCTACCAACTTCTTCAAGTTCTCAGACACCCAAAGTTCCATCTTTCATAACCTGAAGGGTCAATGATCAGGAAGTCCCTTGAAGCATCTTCACCCCCATGTAGCAGAAGATGCTGGACTAGAGATCACCACAAATGCTTCCTTTCTGGTCTACACTGTGTCTGCACCATCCCACTCCCACTGAGGCAACACCAACATGAGCTCTCAAACCACATAAGCTGCAGCGCTGCAACAGTCTGATTTTCTTTACTATCACCTTCTATGAAGCACCCACATCCCTCCCACCCTCTTGCATTTTTTTCTTACCCAATGCAACCTTTCAAAAATTCCCTCCTTTTTTCTACATCCTGGATGTTCAAATGTTCCCGGTACTGGGACAACTGGAGGTAGAAGAGAAAAAAGCAGTCTGTTCTCATTGATTTGGGAGACACAGGATTCCAGAGGGCAGAACAGGGATGGAAAGCTCTCACTTGACTACCAGATACCCTGCAGCCAACCTCCCCCTGGCCACTACACTCCCTCTGCACTAAAGCAGCTTATGCTCCTGGGAATACTCACAGCAACTTCCTCAGTCCTGTCTAGGAATCTGCAAAAAGGAATGAGCAAGCATTAACTTGGAGGCAGATTCCAAGCAGTGTGCTCAACCAAGCCACAAGACAGGTCAAGAGCCTCACCTGAGCAGATCCAGAAGGAACTTCTGCTCACCAGTCTCTCTGAGAAAATGGATCAGATGACACAAGGCCACCTGCCTCACCTCCAGCTCCCGAAACAAGATCTCTGTGGGGGAGAGAGATTACATACAGGTGGGTAAAGTAAGTTAGCACTGCCAAGCCAGAGGCCACTAAGCATGGTGCATGGAGTTGCAAGCCACTGGCAGGATTCAACAACCCTATCCCATCTCAAATCACAGTCTTGGAGGCCACATCACAGGAGAAGAGCCTGTTCACTGGGCTGCCAGCTGAATTCACAGCTATGTGCTATGTCTACAGCTTCATTTTCATTCACCCCATCACCACCACCACCACCACCACCACCACCTACCACTGCTTAAAGCTCCTCTCTGGAGCCTTTGTGGGCATCACCATCCCCCCTCCTGCATTATACTCATTGCAAAAGTATTTCATGCTCTGTGAAACAGCAATAACCCAGCTACTTTCTTTGTGACTTGCACCCAGGGAAAAACTTAGCCCCTCTTCCCTTAAGTGAAACACACTATAGAAACCCCAGCCCCAGTCACATTCACCTCTCCGTAGTGTCCGTTTCAGGAATATCAGGACCTGTAAGCACAGACAGCTCAGAACTCAGACAGAGAGACAGACAGCAAACTGGTCAAGGCCTGGGGAAGCTTTTGCAAAGGGATTCTGAAAACACAGCTCTTACAGCACTGAACTGAATTCTGCTAGCCATTAGATTCAGCATAAGCAGTGAGCCACAGCCACAGCTGCCTAGGTGCCTGCCTAACCTCCTTCTCTGGAGCTTAGGTAAGTGAGACCAAGATTTACAATGAAAAATTTTTCCATGCAAGATCCAAGGGATTAAAAGACCTGGATGAGGGAAGCTCTGACATAATCCCATTTGCTGCCTGATGCTTTAGAAGACAGAAAAACTGGTGAGGCCCCTCAAACCTTCTGTGCTGCAATGAGCAGATTAAACTTTGACCTTCAAGTTGCCGCAAAGATCTGTAAGGTTCCTTATTATTAACCTAAATTAGCATGAATTCTGTAAATTGGCAGGAAAGGCAGCAGTAATACGGAACTTCCCAGTCTTAAGCTCTGACACTTTTCAGTAACTGTTTGGTTTTAGCTAAAGAACACTTTGCCCATCTTGTAAGACTGGGTGGCCACTGACTGCATTCTCACAAGCACCCTGTGTGGGGTCACCCACAAGTCCCAGCCCTATATGGCCCCAACAGGACTCACAGCTGTAATGACATTCCCATCATGCCCTGCCACAGCTTCATCCAAGAGCACCAGCTTGTCCTGCAGGGAGCGAAATCTCTCTAGAGAGCAGACCTGGAGATAGAAGAGGTATAAGCAGGCATATGGTGCATCAGACAGCCTGCAGGCTGAACCAACCCACAAGGTATTTATTATATATTCTTTTCCCATAAGCTCTTCAGTAACCTGAATAACGGCCCTCCCACCCAGCAGAGAAATTCTCATTTAGCTGAAATCACATGCCACATAATCCCTGGAAATCTGCCCACAGAGGCTGCAGAGTCAGCCTTCATTACTGCCCAGGCTAGGACAGCAAACAATGTATATTCAGCACAAACACCCTCGTAACATGGCAAAACTTCCCTGTACACCACAAACCACTAGCCTTGACAGGAAGAGAGAACTCTGCAGGGCTCTTTCCACACAGACCAGAAAAGCAGAGTTGTAACTCTCTCCCTTCTTCTTACCCCGTATCTGTGGCCTCTCAGCCATTGCTTCACTTCAGTCTGAGGACACACATGCAGAGTAAAACCACAAGCTCCCTATGTGCTCACTGCACACTGAGGCAGCTGAGACTAAGATTCCAGTTCCAGTGTAACCAAAACCATTTCTGCCTTCCTCCTTCCATATGCCACCAACCGAGAATGGAGATAAAGCCCCATACCCTCAGATTTTAAAAATAAACACAGCCCAAGGGAGCAGAAAGGGTAGAGAGGGACACAGCAGTATAGACATCTCCTGTCAAAGCCTTGCTGAGGGGACAACTCAAACAAACAAAGCAAAAAAACCCTGAAGGGCTCCTTCTGCTCCTGAGCTAGTGTGATCCCAGCACTGCCACCTGGCAAAGCAACAGACACACAGAGCACCATCTCTGCTAGGTGTTGGAAGAAACACAGAGGCCTTCCCTGCTCCTGGAACAGCCAGGAGCATAGGGAAGTATAAAGCAGTTTAGGGCCACCCACCCTCCATCTCTTACAAGCAGGTGGGAGTGGAAAATCCTTACCTTGCCCCTCTGCATTCGCCTGACTGTATCTTTGGGGCTCCAGTCACTGCTGTAATCCTGTCACAGGAAAAATAAAGCATTTTTAAGCCTCAAGAGGCCAGACCGTGTGAGCAGTCTCCAAGCTGCTTTCCACTTGTGCTGCATCAGTGATGGCCCACCTCTAGCTTCTCACACTTATCATTCAGCTGCTCCAGGGAAGTTTTTAGTAGAATGTGTCCCTACAATGTTCAAGTGCAGATGCTGAGCCCTCACACTGCATATGCTGCTGGGGAGGGAAGCTAAAAGCTCACATGTTAACACAGCCTTTCTATTGCCTCAGAAACATCCATCATCATATCCTTTAGAAGGAAAGCATTTCATCAAGTTGTCCTTCTTCCAAATTAAAACTTCCATGTTGCTTTCAGAAGGACAAAGAAAATATACTTAAAACAGATAAACTCAAAACTGAGGGGGAAAGAGTCAGCTTCTTGTTACAATTCAGGCAGATTCTGCTGGTGAGCCTTCCACAGCAGCGTGGAGAGCACAGGGACAACAGCACCTGGAGCTGCACAGGACAAGTACAATGTGACAAGGGCATTGAAACCTGTAGCAAGACCATCTTAAAGCAATATGCTACCACTGTTGCAATGACCGAAATTGTATCCATGCAGCCTGCAGACACTACGATATAGAAGCAGTGGATGAAACGTGGCTGTGGCCTACTCAGACTCCATAAAGGCATTTAGGTCGCTGTGAGGCACTTGAGCCAGCAGTTGTAATTCAGCCTGCTACCCAAAAGGCTCAGAGAAAAGGAACAACCAGAACCAGCCCTGAGAACATTGACTTTTAAATTCATTGAAGATTTATTGACAGCCCAAATCTAAAGATAAAAGGTCTGACCCAGTCCTATAAGGTGACCTCTGCACATGGGTCTCTCAAGTCAATGTATAGCTGCGTGTCAAATGTACCTTCCAACCTCTGGCCAGAGGCAGCTTCTCAGCCGGTCATTGTCAGGACACTTGTTGAAATCCACCCTTCTTAATTCCATCCCACTTACACTCCTCTTGTCTACTTTCAAGGGGCCATCCAACCCTTCCCTTTCCTGTTTCACTGCCTCTGCAGGCCCAAGGCACACTTACTTCTCTTCCTGTGCTTTGAGGAAGTGCTGTGTGTTAGGTTATGTGATTAACGGCTAATTGACATAAACACACCAACCCCTGGAGGATCAGATGGCCAGGGACATTAGGTAAACACAGTAACCTAATCAATGCAATCTGAGCACACTGACAGGCCACTCCTTGCCACCATCAAATGAGACAGATTAGGTCATTATCTCGTGTGTAAAACCCTCCAAGAGGAGTAAACCAAAGAAACTTTTCCCAAACACCATGCAACCCTAAAATGGGAAATTGCAGGACTTAGTGTGAGATGCAGGGGAAAGAGAATCCTGAGGGGTTTTAAGAGACTTGTGTAAATATGTGAGGCTTATTTTGGAAGCTCACAAGAAAAAAAAAAGGGAAAGGAGGGATCAAAATTAATTGAGTGGAAACAAGAATAGGAAAACTGGGGTGAAAAAGGCTGTAGGGTGCCAATCAAATTTAAACAAATGTCTAGTTAGTATGTCTGTCTGACTGAGCCCTGCAATGGATCACTGCAGTCTGTCTTAAATTCTCATTAAATTCTGTATTTAACCACCTTCTGAGTGGGTGGACCCTACTTGTTCAAGTCTATGTGCTGGTATGAATGGTAGTGGACTTCAAGATCAGCCAATGAGTAGAATAAGGAGTTGGAGAACCAGGAATTGGCACAGGACCTTGAACCCTAGGGGCTCAAGGGTCCAAGTGCCAGCAACCAGCGGAGACGGGGGTCTGGGATTTAGCTACAAAACAAAGCAGACGTCTAAGACCAGCTGCTGGAGGGACCCATAGAGTGTGTCTATGTTCCACTAATGGCACTCAATCCTGGTGAGACAGAAAGGAGGCTGAAGATCAAGCTTGAGTGTTTTCTGTACATGTGTGCTTGTAATGGCATTGGTTTCTGTCTGCGTTAATCCATATGGGCAGCTGTGTTACTGTTGTGCCTGTCTGTATATGTAGGGAATATGGGCTCAGTCCTGTTACTGGCTGCACCTAGGGACTGGAACTACAACCTCACACCCAGCAGGAGGAATCCATCCAGTCCCAAGATACACTACATTCTGCAACACCTAACACTGCCTAGCTGGGAGACAAACATTCCTGCCAACTGAAATTCTCCCTCCATGTTGTCCCAGTGATTGATGAACAGGAAATTTTGAAGCCTTCAGTTTTTAAAAATGTAAAAAGGACATGCAATGCCAGTTTATCTGACACAGCGTGAAAGCAGATTACAGACAAAGCAATATTTAGAAATCCTTTTCACAAAGATTGCTGGGCTATTCATTAGGAGAAGGAGTAACCAAGATCCCCAGGAAAGCCTCCTACTTCTGAGCAAAACCAGAGAACACCTAAATTATTGTAAGGCTGCATCTTGCAGCACCCTGTCCTATTCCCTGCATTGCCCTCTGCTGTCTGAAATACTGATTAATCACTTCCCATGAAACCAAGTGAGCAGAAAGTTCTCTGATCACTGTATACAACAAGCACAGACTGCTCACCTTGTACTCAGCTTTCGGTCTGCGCAGCTCTGGGGCATAGTTTTTAACTCCAGTGTCAGCGAGGGCTGAGAGGGAAAGGCACAGCTGAGTAAGCTGAGTAGCATGTCAAAATCCTGATTCACATGCACTTCCAAACCCATCCTTTTCTTGGTTTTCATGGTAGAAGACCCAAATTTAAGCACCAAATGGCAACACAACATTGCTCTAAAGCCAACAGCTGTCAGTCATTCATAAACAATTACCCCAAATCATCATGCAAATTCTTTAATTTCTTAGATGAAAGAACAACCCATGATTGAACTTTCAGACAGGCCATGATCCAGTTTCTTTTTCTGCATCATAGGGCAGATGACACTCCCCTTTTATTGGAAATGCTTTATGTAAATCTGTACCCCTCCGAAAATGAGGCAGGGATCCAAAGCTTACCATCTGAAAGGGACTGGAAACTTGGAAGTTTGCTTCGTCCTGAAATAAAAACAAACACTGATGAGAGACTGTCTCTTAACCAGCAACATTTCTTCCACAGGGAACGCAGACTGGAAGTCAGTTTGCTGCAGCTATGCCATTATAGAACAAGCCACTCTGTATAGTGATTCACACTACAGTGGCACAGCTGGGGCTCACCTGCTTACAGCCTAAGGCTTGGAAGTTGTCTGTAGCATCATGATCCCTATCACACCCTGTACCTATCTGCCCTCTTAGTGTTGAGGCCAGGTGAGGTTAGAATGCCTGAATTCACTCATCTACCTGCAGAGCAGAGGCTCAAGCTCACAGCACTGCGTAGGCCATGGCAACATGGACAGCTCCATCCACCAGGGCTGCAATTTGGGTGCCTTTATCACTTTATTATCGGATTTGAGAGTAAAAAAACCACCTCAGAGAAAGAGAGACAAAGAAAACGCTGTTTTTTTGTCTGGCTATGAGACAACAGAGCTGAGCTCTTGCAAGCTGTGTAAGTTTGCCCATGGCCTGCTGCACAGTTCCCCCCTGTAACCAGCTACGCTGCCACTGCTGCTATCATGCATTTGCTGAACCAACATCAACAGCAGCCAGCTGAGCTCCAAATAAAGGATAATCAGCCTGTCTTCTCTGCAGAACTGAAGATCAAATGAAGGCTACATGGGTCAAGCCAGTCCCTTTGTAGCCTGCTCTTTTCCACTGCTGCTGTTTGGGGCTGTGCTCTACCCTGCTCTTCCGTGGAACCTGGATTTTAAGAAGCCATAATCTCCAAAGCCCCTCCCATACCACAAAAGTGTACCATCTTGTGCACAAGACAATCTCCAATTTCTGACTAGTGACCAATACACTCCCAACCTGAGAAGAAACTGGAACTTCCCTGTTTTACAATACACTTAATCTAAAACAATTTACATGACACAATTGCCCTTTGACACTCTGAGGGAAAACCCATTTGTCTGTACGATATATGATGATCCTCACCTTTGAACAGGCTGCTTAGGGAGTATGAAGAACCTTGTTTAGGCAAAGCAGCATAGGAGGAAGAGCCCTTCTGTAGGCTGGAGTCTCGGCTCTCCAGTGAGCTAGTGCTGCCAGAGGCTGTCTCTTTGATTGACCAGGAGATACCTGTGTGCACAGAGGTCATTTATAACAGAGAAAAAGTGTCTGTAAAGAATGATATCATGGCATGGCAGGAATGTTACCAAGTGTGTGCTGGTGAGTTCTGCTCTAGCACATCTTGGTAACTAACCCCCAGCACTAAGTAGATGCAGTGCATCTTTCTGTTTGTTAAGCAATTACATGCAGTCCTCCAGAAATGGCTGTTTCAGCAATGTTGTACAGCTGCTTATGGCTGAGGTAAAAAAATGCATAGACCACCCAACATTTATATGATATTGCATGAGGCAAAGCATAGTCCTTGATCAAAAAGTACAAAGCAAGACAGAGAATCCCTGGCTTACCTCAAATTTCAGAAGCCTAAGAGCAGACTTTTCTGAACACTGGAAGACTAAGATAGTTTTCCATCCCACACAGACAGAACAGCTATCAGTGTGCATATGCTGCTGGCACAAGGAATATGTCTCCATCCTGATTGTTCAAGGCACAGTTTCCCCTAATTTTCATGCAGCTGTACAACACACACATTTTAGGACCAGGGTGACAGAGAAAAAAACCCAATAGGTAGAGAGACCTTGGATGGGAAAAGAAATGGCCAGAACCAAAGGGAGCAGCTACAGCAAAGGTCCAGAAGACCAGAGTCCTTGAAGGTCCTTGGGTGATCCATGTGTAATTTTTCATTGTTTGGCACTGGCTAGCATGTGCCACACATTCCATGGGTCATGAAGTCTGAGGAACAGCTCACACTATCATGTGTGAGCCATGAGCTCGCCCTCATTATCAGTAGAAACACAACTACTTAATGTTTACAGTTCCCTTTAGAATTTCAAATATAAAGGTCATTCTAAAACCACACCTTGGAAAGTGCTGTGGGGTTGAAATACAGAGAACTCTAAATGGGACCATTTTAGGCAGCATTTTAGGAAACAATCACCTAAAATCTTGCAGACCATCTGAGCATGATGAATATCAAGCTATAACCTCCAAAATACCTGCTCTAAGTTTGGCTATATATTAGAAAAAACATGGTATATTCCCTCCACTTGTCTGCACTCCTCTCCCTTACATAATCTGGGCTTCTGCTCACTCTGTTTTCAGTGGATCCACTCAGGTAAATCAAGTGCTCACTCAGGCTCACACCCTGACCTGCGAGACTAGAATCAGATTAGATATGCAGAATTAGATAGCAAATAGTAATCCTGACCTGACTAAGTGACATAATTTAGGCAGTAATACTAAACTCTGTCTCAAGGATAACTTGCAGTACTTCTGCACTTACTTCCCACAGGTTCTCCACTCCAGCTGACCCTCTCGAGGTCGTCATCATCATCATCAACGATATCCCGAAGGCTGTTCACTGCCCGTTTGGATTCCTTTAGCTATGGACAAAAGAAAGAGCTTGCATAAGGACCACCAGAGCCACAGTGCACTTGCAGAGATTGTGTTACCATCAATCTCCCTCAGACCTTTGAATATAGCTTCTTCAGCTTCCATTGCTTCTTGTGGAGGAGCTGTTTTAGTCCTGTAGATGTTCAGCAGACACAGTAGCCTTTCCTCACCATGGGAACCCAAAGGTTCACCTACACAGACAGCAACAGCTCAAACAGCGGGCAATGCAGTTTCGTGCATGGTAGAGGAACCACAGTTCTATCTGAGACTTCGGATGGGCTACTGTGGAGGGCGAGCCGGGGCACATGGCAGGAGGCGACAGTCCCACCCACCTTAGGAGCACCGATCCCCCGCGACGGCCTCGGCGCCCAGCCCGGCGCGGGGCTCTCGCGGGTCGGACCTTCCCTACCTGCGACAGCTCGTCATCCTCATCGTCGAAGGTGAAGGCCCGGAACTTGGAGCTGTGCCAGTACTCCTCCTCGTCCGCCCGCGCCCTGCTCATCTGCAACGGCACCGCGCGGCTGCTTCAGGGGAGGGAGCGAGCGGCTGCCTCGCGGGTATCACTATCATCGATCCCAGTCCCAGTCCTCGCCCGTGGTCTCGGTCCCGGGCACCGGTCCCGGTCCCCGCCCGTGGTCCCGGTGCCGATGCCGGTTCCGATGCCCGGTTCCGATGCCCAGTCCCGGTCCCGGTCCTCGCCCTGGCCCCCGCCCCGGCCCCGCTCTCACCTCGCCGCCCCTCCCGCACCAGCAGCACCTCCGACCGCACGGCGGAGCGGGGCGGGACGGCCACGCCGCGAGGCATGCCGGGACGTGTAGTCCTCTAGCCGAGTGTGGCGCGGCCGCCCCCTGTTCACCCACTACGAGTCCCGGCGTGCCCCGCGGTGCCGGACTACCACTCCCAGCGGGCCGCGCGTGGCGATGTAGCGTCGGGCCGGCAGCCAGGATCGGGGCTGCGGGAGCTGTGGGCCTGTT
>VWZD01010533.1:37161-150041 GCA_013396695.1 Sakesphorus luctuosus
GGACGGGACGGGACGGGACGGGACGGGACGGGACGGGACGGGACGGGACGGGAGTGCCAGCGCCTGTCCGAGCTGCCGGTGGTGCAGCAGAACCAATAAGCCCCGCGGAACCAACAGGAGCGCGCCGGAAGGGCCCGCCCGCGCCGGGCGGAAGGCGGGAGGCGGCGCGGCGGTTCTAGCAGCTTCCACGGGCGGTCGGAGCGGAGGCGGCGGACCCGGTCCCGATCCCGATGGCCAAGTGGGGGGAGGGAGACCCGCGCTGGATCGTGGAGCAGCGGGCAGACGCCACCAACGTCAACAACTGGCACTGGTGAGCGGGGCGGCCGCGCCGAGCCCGGCCCGGGGACAGGGGATGCCCCCCAGCCGGGGTCCCGGGCAGGGCCGCCGCCTTCCTTCCCCTCTCTGCGGCCTGGTGCTGAGGCGGGGATGTCCGAGCTGATCCCCCGGGACGGCCCCCGGCTCTCTGCGTGTGTGTGGGGGGTGTCCGAGCCGGCGTGTACCGGGGGATGAGAGTGGGTGCCCTGGGGAAGGGCTCTGTGTGCGCGAGTGTTGGAGTGGGACAGGGAGACGAGGACCAGGGAACACTGGAAAGTCCCGGTGTGTGCTGGCAACGTGCCCTCTCCCACATTCTCATCCTGCCTGGTTTTCCCGCAGGACGGAGCGAGATGCCTCCAACTGGTCTACGGAGCGGCTGAAAACTCTCCTCCTGCCTGTCAGGGTGGAGGGTGAGGAAGGGGCATGTGAGGTGACAGAAGTGAGCAAACTGGATGGAGAGGCCTCCATTAACAACCGAAAAGGGAAACTTATCTTTTTCTATGAATGGGCTATCAAGCTGGCATGGACTGGTGAGTGATGTGCTCCCCTCCCATCTGAAGGTCAGATTCATGTATAAAGGATAAGGATACTGAGCTCATTTGGGAAATAATAATAAAGGGAAGTATTATATAGTGATACAGGTTTACAGCAACTAGAGCAAGAAAGACTGATCTGAACAATATAATTGTAATTACAGGCACCTCGAAGACAGGAGTGAAGTACAAAGGTTATGTGGAGATTCCTAATCTCTCGGATGAAAATGACATTGATGAAGTTGAGGTGAGCACAGCTGAACGCTGATACTGCTGGCTATATGGCTGTTCTAACAGGGATACTCACAGCATTAATATTTCCTTCCATTTTACCTTTCTTAAAACATTTGTGTAGAATTTCTTTACTGTTAGATACTACTTAGGTTAATAGAACCAAAGAATGGTTTGGGTTGGGTGAGGTCTTTAAAGATGATCTTGTTCCAGCCTGGTCTTGAACACTTCCAGGGATGGGGCAGCCACAGTTTCTCTGGACAACTTGTTCCATTTCCTCACCACCCTCACAGTGAGCCATTTTCTTCTAATATCTAATCTAAACCTACCCTCTTCCACCTTAAAACTGTCATGCTTCATTCTGTCACTACACTCCCTGACAGAGAGTCGCTCCCTGTTATATTGTATCTTTATCAAATTAACTCCTATCTTCTACATATAAGGGCTCTGTAACGCATGAAGATATTTAGGTACACATGTACATTACTGTAGGCTGAGGAAGGTGAAGTGAAAGATGACTAAAACTGCACTGCTGTTTTGTGAAAGTTTAGCTGAAGTCTAACTGTGATGTTGAATTGAGTAATAAAAGGACCTTGCAAATGTGGCTTTGTTAATCCTTGTTGTTTAGATCCTTGTCAGCCTTGCTAAAGATGAGCCTGACACTAACTTGAAGACCCTGATGAAGCAAGAAGGTGCAAAAAAAATTAGAGATGCAATGAAAACTTACATCAGCACTCTCAAAACAGGTATGTAACTGAGAGTGAGAAGTTTCATGGCAACCCATATGGGCTAAAGCTAAAGAATGGAGGTGGGTAACAAACAAGAGTTCCTCACCCCAGCTCAACAGGAAGGTGTCAGAGCAATAACAGAGACTTTTCTGTCTCTTTGGAAATTGTTAGGATGTGGCAAGAAACACTTCTGTCTCTAGACACTGTGGCACAGGTTTGGCAGTAACCTAGTGATAAACAGCATTTTTGGATTTATGTTTTAAAATGTCCTTCACATGCTAAAGCTCAGTTAGAGAGAAAATAAAGCCAGTAAAATGTGTTTGCTGCCCAGTGGCACAGTCTCTGCCTGTGGCACTATCTGGCCTGCAGTTTGCTTACTCCCTTGGAAGGTGATACCTTCTCCAGTTTGTGGTTTTTTTCTCTTTTGCCTTGCTAGTAAAGGCATCTAGTGTTACTTGGACTGTAGAATAACTGATGTCTGGAAATTGCTCAGCAGCTTTTGTTGGTGTTATTTAATGACCTTTTTTAGCATCTGGATCAAATTTCTTTTTTTTTTCTAAGTTAAATCTGAGTCCAGCAGTTGGAGTTAAATCAGTGTGCTTCAGTTAAGTTTGGGTCTCCTCTCAAATACAGGCCGGGAACACTACAGTTGCTCGTTATATCCATTTACCTGTATTACATGTGCTAGATGTGCTGGGTACAAGCCACCACTGATGGCTGTTTTTCCAGGATCAGATTTCTGTACCCTGTTTTTTGTCAGGTGTAGTGTTCAGGGTGGGAGATGCAGTCACCCAGTGAAGGATTGAGAATGTCAGTCAGGAAAAACTGTATGATCCTGTGGGCTGGAATAAATAAGAATAGGTGGGAACTAAGTGTCGCAGGATACAAGTTTAAACATGTATAATAAAATTCTGCTATGTAATGGAATTTTGTCAGTTTGAACAGATGAAGAGGGAGGAGAAAGAGCAAACATATAAGTGGTAAAAGCAGAATTCCTAGAGCTGGAGAAAAAGCAAACATAATTCTGAAAGAGTCTGAAGATTCTGGTGGTGTTACAAAAGTGTTAATGCTGCTGGACAGAGTGCTGCCAAAACATTCCCTGGGCTTCTGCACATAGTCCTGGCATCTGGTGTCAAAAAAAGATAAATTGAAGACAGAGTTAAAAGTAACTACACTACAATGATACAAGAAATGAAAAGCCAGTCTGAAAAGAAATAAAAAAGCTTGGTGTGGTGTCTCTGGACCAGCAAGGCAAAAGTATTTTAGATGTGATTGCAATTTATATTAGAGAGTGAGAGAGGAAAAAAGCTACATAAGTCTATGGCTAACTAGCATTATTGCTAGAGCAAAATGTGGAAGATGGTCTATCTAGGCTATGAAGAGAAGGTAAGTGCCTAATTATTATTGTAGACAGGTTCTGACAGCACCTTTGGTGGAGCATACTGAGGGCAAGAATAATTAATTGCTTGTAAAAAGAGGTCTTTCTCCTTTTCTAAAAACTGTTTCAAGTCATGGATGCTATCCAAGAGTGGGGGGGAACCAGGAAGCCCTTTTTGATTGTGTTTTTCAAGGAACAGTTAAAAGGTTTACTTGATCTTTTATTGGTTTCATTGGCACATTCCTGTCTTTCCAGAATTCACCCAGGGCATGATTTTGCCCACAGTGAATGGTGAACATATGGAAACAACCCCTCAGGTGGCTCCTAAAGCAGAAGACCGCAAGGTAAACAAAACTGTGCAAACATGCTTTGGGATCTGTGAAGAAGGGTACACAGTATGAGATACTGGGGCTTACAGGAGCAACCTGTGTTGTGTGTAAGATATACACAGTCAGGAATTGACAATCTCTGTCATAGGTGTGATTTTCCTTTGGCAGCACATGGTATTTCTTCCAAGCAGAGTGATAAATCTGCCTCTTACACTTAAATATGGTTGTATCTAATTCCATCTTTACCAAGAGCCATTGTTTTTTCTCTTGCATATGTGAACTTCTTGTTGATTTGGTTTTTTTTTTTTTTGAAAAAAATGTGTTTGTTTTGCTTGTTGTTTTGTTAGATGGCTGCTAAGAGCAGTCCTGCTGCATCGCAGCCCAAATCCATAGGAGTCAAGATCCCTACCTGTAAGATCAGCCTGAAGGACACCTTCTTAACATCTCCGGAGGAGCTCTACCGGGTATTCGTTACTCAGGAGGTAATGTTTGGCTGGTGCTGAGAATTGTTCTTTACATACAGACAAAGCTTCCTAAGAAGCTTGTTAAGGCATTCTGTAGGACACTTGCTATCCATGAAAATGGAATAAGAAAGCTGGTCTGCAGAGCAGTTGCTTAAAGCTTGTGTATGCATCTTTTCACACAGCTGACAGGGGGACTAATGCCAGCCAGAAGCCAGTTCCAGCCTGCTGTCAGCACCTGTGCATGTGGTCGGTTGGCTTGAAATTCACAGTTCTGTGCTTCTTTGGTTTTGGTTTTTCCTTTTAACGTTAGGTAGTATCAAAGTGTACTTTGGGAATAGCTTCCCCTCTCCTGCACACTATTATATAGTCTAGGAAGACAGAACAGCACTGTATAATTTAAACATGATCTTAGTCTTGTGTTCCCCCTATTTTGATAAGATAAAGAACAACAAAGGAAAAAATACCGTCTTTTCGTAGAACTAGGTTTCATTGAAAAATCAACCAAGGAAATCCACATGTGACTCAGAAGACTGTATAGAATTGGAAAACTAGGTGTTCTTTTCCCTGGGTGAGCAGAATGTTGCTGTAGTGGCTAAAACCTTGCTTTTCTGGCCAGGGCAGGGATTTTGTCTCTTTTTGAAGATCCTCTACTATTGACTTTCCCATAATATCCTTCTGGACAAAATGTCCAGCACACAGCTGGATAAACACATCATGCAGTGGGTGAGCAATTGGCTCATGGGTCAAGCACAGAGGGTAATAGTGAATGAGGTAACATCACACTGGTGACCTGTCACTAGTGGGGTTCCACAGGGCTCCATCGTGGGCCCTGTGCTCTTCAACATCTTCATAAATTACTTGGATGCAGGACTGGAAGGGATTCTAAGCAAGTTTGCAGATGATACAAAACTCAGAGGAGCTGTTGACTCCCTCAAAGGCAGGGAGGCCCTGCAGAGAGACCTCGACAATTTAGAGAGCTGGGCAATCACCAACTATACGAAGTTCAACAAAGGAAAGTGCCAGATTCTACACCTGGGATGGGGTGACCCTGGATGTACATTACCGAGTGGGGAATGAGAGGCTGGAGAGCAGTGCCACAGAAAGGGTCCTTGGGGTCCTGGTCAATGGCAAGTTGGGTGTGAGTCAGCAGTGCCCTGGCAGTGCCCAACCGTGTCCTGGGGACATCAGGCACAGCATCGCCAGCCAGTCAAGGGAGGGGATTGTCCCGCTCTGCTCTGCACTGGTGTGGTCTCACCTTGAATATTGTGTGCAGTTTTGGGCACCACAATATACAAAAACCATTAAACTATTAGTCTACAGCTTCCTGGGAAGAGGAGGAGAAGGGGCAGGTACTGATCTCTTTGTGGTAACTAATGAAGGAACCCAAGGGAATGGCCTGAAGTCGTGTCAGAGGAGGTGTAGGCTGGACATCAGAAAGAGGTTCTTTACCCAGAGTTGGTTGGGTGCTGGAAGAGGCTCCCCAGCGAAGTGGTGCCAGCACCAAGCCTGACAGAGTTCAAATGCCTTTGAATGATATTCTCAGGCAGATGGTGTGACTTTTCAGCTGGTTCTGTGAAGGGCTGGAAGTTGGATTTGATAATCCTTGTGGGTTCTTCCAACTCAGCATATTCTGTGGTTCTGTAATTTACGTTCTCTTCCAGAACTTTAACTGGATGGGAGGCATTAGGCAACAAGTTTGTAGGCAGATAATGTCAAGTAATACAGGTCTGCTGAATCTTTTCAGATGGTCCAAGCTTTCACCCACGCACAAGCCACCTTGGAGGCCGATAAAGGGGGCAAGTTTCAGTTGCTGGATGGCAGTGTCACAGGAGAGTTTGTTGACCTAGTAAGTACTAACCAGTGCAGGTGTATCTTGTCAGAGGCAGCCTTTTTATTTTTGAGGTATCATTTCTATAACAATGCTTCTGTGAGCTAACCGTGGAGTTCTGCCTGGTGCCCAATAGTTCTCTGTAAGTTTTGTGGCCATTGAATTGTTCCTAATAGTATGGACTAATATATGGGACTTCAGTCTGGGGACAAAATTTGGCTTCCAGTCATAGATCTGCCCTGTCTTGGTGTGATTTTACTTATTTATTAGGGGTTGAAGTGTTAAAGACAGTAACGAACTGTTTTCCTCTTTGGCTCAACTGCCACTGAAGTCCTTTGGACAGGGACCCTCTCTCAGTGTTTGGGGTTTACTGTATTGTGGCCTAACTTTCTAGAAGGGGATTGAAAAGTAAAGGGCATTTAAAGTCTTTTCCCTTCTGTGTGTGTGTCAAGGGATCTAAGGCTTCATAGCAATACAATTCTAATTGTTTTCTATTAGATTGCAAGACTTGCAAAAAACTACTACTCAGTCTTTCTCTCTCTTGTCAAGGTTCCTGAGAAGCAACTTGTTATGAAATGGAGATTTAAATCTTGGCCAGCTGGTAAGTAGTCCAGAAATGGACTAAGTATTAACTGCCCTTGCCTGTGTTTGAAGAATTCCAGCCCCATTTAACACACTGTATTATGACTTGTGATCATGGAGTACATGGTGTTCTGGGAGCTGCACCAGTGTTATCCCAGCTTCCTATCCCAGACTGCCATGTTTGAATCAGCCACCCTTCAGAGCAGTGATCAGGGATTAGGAAAAGTTGAAGTAGTAGCTTGCTGAGCTGTGACTGCAACTGCTTCAAACCCCATGAAGAGGGAGCCCTCTCCTCCCTGTGTTTCTAGGGAAGGTCTGCAGCTGTCATAAGTAGATCTGTGAAGGATCTCGAAGAGTCTTTTAAGCATTCCCATGCGCGAGGAGGAGCACAGCAGGTCCTTGGGGCTGCATATAACTGTACTACACACTGCTGACAGATTTGCTTTGGTTCCTCTAGGGCACTTTGCAACCATTACCTTGAATTTCAATGACAAAGGTGGTGAGACGGAGGTGTGCTTGGAAGGCAAGGGCATTCCTGTCAGTGAGGAGGAAAGAACAAAGCAAGGCTGGCAGCGCTACTACTTTGAGGGCATTAAACAGACATTTGGCTATGGCGCCCGCTTGTTTTAATACCGGTTGCTGGGAGGCTCTGCCTGAAGACTCTGTCACATGGACTGGTAAATTTCTCGCCTGTTCCTTTCTAATCTTGGCCCTGCTGCTGAGTAAAGTGGGATGACAGGTGATGAGGAAAGCTATTGAACAGCACCACTTTCAGTCCCTCACTGCTTTGTGCATGTCTTGTGCTGCAGGGGATTCTCTTACATGTACATACTTCTATTGCTAAATAAACCTAACTTAAAAAACACTGTGGAATTTGTGTCCTCCGATCGGCTTGAGTTCAAAGGGTCGGTTGATAAGCTGAGAGAGGGATCTGTCTGGAAAAACACCAATCAATGAGGGGTGCCGATGCCAATGTGATTTACTCCTCGCTTCTGGGGGAGTAGAGAGCATGAACTTGATGCAGTTTTTAGTTCGGAGCAGCTGCTCGTTTTCTCTCTGCTTTTGATCTGCCGCTAGTAAATGTTTCAAACACTTCCCATTTCCGAAGGGATCCTTTTTAAGCTGTTCCACTCCTCCTTTTCCACATCCCCTTTTTCAACACAGTCTTGTCTTACAGTTACACTAGTCTGCTCTAAAGAATGACTGTCTAGTCATCCAGTGTCCAAGACAATCAGCAGATCACTGCTAGGGAAACTCCCACCTACAGAACGGTTCTAGCAGGTTATAGGCCCCAGGGTCAGCTACCTCCAAGAGCTTCAGGCCAAAGTAAACTGTTTATTTTACAGGAATAAATCCCACCCCCATTTAGAGACTTCAGAGTGCAGTACTTTGACTCATCCCACTTAAGCTGTTGCTTTAACTGGTGAGGAAGAGAGACTTGCTTGTTCTCTCCTGTTAATACTGTTTGTTCCTGGAGGTGTCTTCTAAAGCAATAAACTTGTTCATAAGAGAGGAGGGGAAAATGTAACTGATCAGAAGTGTCAATCTGCCTAACCTCAAGCGTGACAGAAATGCTTGGTTTTCTTTTTTTGATGCATGAGCTTCTCTTGAATATTTTGTTTTCCGCTAGTGTTTTCTGCAGAGCACATCTAGTAAGCTAGAAGGAAGTAACATTACTGTGTGAGATTTACTGTTTTGTGGATTTTTAATTCTTTTCTTTAATCTGAATGGCATGTGGTAACTTCCCTTCAACTCAGGAGACAGAAAAAAAAACCCTTTTGTGCCCATCTTAAAAGAACTGAATGCACTTGTTTGAGTTGCCTTTTAAACTAAAGAGTATTTTGCCTGTTCTGCTCACCATTCCAAAGTGCTCAAGTGTGAAAAATTCAGGATAAAGTGTGTATGTGGACATCAAGAGTGCAGTAAGGAGCTAAATTCTGGATTGTGTACTCATCCCTGTGAGCTGACCTGTGACAGCAAAGGAAGTTGTAGGAAGAGCAAGCACCTCTAATAGGTATGGTAGAGCTTCCCTGTGTTTTGCAGGGCTGTCTTCCCTAAAGCACCATCTGGCTGGGAAAAGGGATGCAGGTGTATTGCCAGGAATTTTGTGCACAGATGAACTAGGTTATACATCTGGTAGGCTGCAGGAGTGTAGCATGATACAGGCACACTGATGTTACTGTACAGCATGCATGTTTAGTCTCCTGTTTGGGAAATCCTGTGAAGAAACATGGGAAACCTTAAACAGCAGGGCTAGAGGGTGAGTTCACAGCCAAAAACTTTGGCAGAAGAGCAAAATTACTTGAACGCTCTAAAAACGAGCTTAGTTTAAGTTAACTTGAAGCAAACCTGACAGCTGAATCGCAATGTGCTTGCTATGCTTTGGCAGCTATGCCGTGGTAGCAGCGTTTGCTGCAGACTCTGCTGGCACAGCTGGGCCAGGGCAGCAGAAGGCAGGCCCTGCTAATCACCTGCTGCTGGAAGGTTAGGAAGTGGGACAGGAAGGCAACTGAAGTGGAATTTTAATTGCCTTCCTTTCATCACAAGCAGGGTTTACTTCGGGCATCCTGCTGCTACTCTAATAGGACACGCTTTGGCCTCAGCCAGCAACCGACATTCGTGGGGCTCATGGACTCACAGCTTTGCTCAGAGGCCATTTGAGGGCTCTTCCAGCAAAACTGACTGCCTGGGTTATGCTGGTGCTGCCCCAGCTGGCTCCCTGCCCCATGGGCTGGAAATCACCATCCCCACAGCAGCAGCACTGGCTGTGCAATGTGGCCATGCCTTGGCTGCTGTTCACATGTGACCCTCTTGGACTAACGCCGGTGAAGGGAGAGCCTGTGCTAAAGGGCCAGGCTGTGCACTCGCGCACAGAGCATGCCAAGGACACGCCAGCTGTAACGGGCACAGCAGGGTAATTAAGGCCTTACACCACTTCAGATGTTTGCTTGGTGAAGGAGATCTGAGCCTTAAGTGATGCCAGTGAAGGCCCCCACTACATCTGCCTGCTGCCAGCAGAGACACACTCCTTCAGCTGCAGCTGACATCTGGTGCAGCTATACGATGCTAATGAGAAACCCCAGACCTTTGCTTTACTTGGAAGTGTCAGGAGAGCTGGACACAGTTTGCAGCCCTTCAGCTATTTGGAGAAGGGAGGGGTGTATGAGGGAGAAAAGCAAGGTCCAGTATACTCTAGCCTAAAGGCTCTTTAAGAATCTGAACTGACACAGAATAAGAGACAAAGTCTTGTGAATTAAAGAAAACAAAGGTTAAAAAAATAGAAGACAGAGGTAGAAGTGATTTTTTCACAGTAATGTGACACCAGAAGTGGATGCTCACTAGCAATGCCTTTACGAAACACATGAAGGAGATGAGTAAGGAGCAACCATCAAGTAACAAATAGATCTCTGCACATATTTAGTGAATTCTGGAATTCTTGCAGCTGGTGATTTTCCACTACTAAAACTTTACATGGATTCAGAACAGGATTGGAAAAACTCTTGCCACAATAAAACAACCAAGGGCTATAAACCAGAACAACCATCTCATCTGGCTTAAAAAGTCTTTTGGCCACCAGCTGCTGGCAACAAGGAAAGTACTTCAGGGAAATAGTGTGCTTGTGCTTCTCCCTCCTAGTAGTCACTCACTGTTGACTGCTGTCAGAAACTGGATGTGGGCTTAGATGGAGCTGTGCTGTGACTTGGTCCTTTCTCCTGTATTTTGAGCATTTGTATGTGTGAAACTTCTGTGGGAAAATCAGGCCACAAATAAGAGACTGAAAGCCTCCAGCTTAAGCAGTGATTAAAATTGCTTTGAAACATCATCGAACTCTGCCACAGACTCACTCTGTGATTTCAGGTGGCATCTTCAGGTCTTCAACACCTGGAGCATTAGGGCAGGACTTCTTCCTGTTTCCATCCTCTGGCTGTGGAATTTTATAGCACAGGAGTTTCGTAGCAGGGCTCAGCAACCAGCACACCAAAGACCTTACTGCAGAGGATAAAGGCATGTTAGGCATGTTACATACACAGCAGTAACTGCTGACTGCTCCTCAAGGGAAAGAGTGATTTTCTTTGAGCAGTTTGGGCTCCATGCAACAGTATTTTTGATGTTGCAGAAGATCAGAGCGTCCTTCACTGAAATGAGTTGTCTGCTCTCCCCAGGCAGGGGTGAGCACTGTTGCCAGGCAGCTGTGGAGCAGAGTCCTGTGCTGGAGTGGCAGATAACACTTGACAGATGTGCAGACAGCACAAGGCAAAAGGAGCAAGAGAGAAGGAGAGAAAACAGCTGGAAACAGCAAGATCTTGAAAGTGGTTCATTATTTATCCAGCAAATTAACAGCAACAAAAAGCTGTGATCCCTGGAAAGCTTTGCAAATCCCCCTGCTGTAATTAGCTGTTGGCTCTAGAGGTGGTTCATCAAACCAGTTTTCCAGCTGGGATGATGCTGGGTTTTATCTTCCCCTGCTTCCATGCTCAATACCTGCTTAAAGCAGTATGCTGGTGTAATGTCAGCCAGTATCCAGCTCTGGCCAGCTGACCATGGAATAAGACCTTAGGCACAGGTAATACATTTGCCTCTCAGCACTGACCCCAATGGTCTTGTAGAAGGCTTCCTTCCCTGTAAGCAGAACTTCAATATCCCATGGCTGTGGTGGTGGTGTCTTTGTTACCTTTGATTTTTGCTGCCAGACATCATCAAATGTAAATCCCAAGGGGAGGAATCAAAGCCATCAGAGTCCTAACTGGGACTGGGAGCCCAAGACATAGTGTCATCCCTTTCAATGAAAATAAATAGCAACATATGCTTCAGTCCCAACTGAATGACATCCGCATGACATATATAGATAAAGTGCTTTATTGCAGCATCAGAATAAAGAATTCTTTACGAAATTTTGTAGAAATAGAAGACTTTTTATATATATTATATATAAAAACCCAATAAACTTAAGGAGTGAAGGCTTAAAGATTCATCACTTAAATAGCAGTAGGCAGAACAGAATCTTGGGATATAAAAATAAATGTTTGCCTAATGTCTACATTTCTCACAGCGCTCTGCAAAGCCACCCAGTGTGTAAGGTGCTTGTATGAGAAACAACACTGTGTCTTGTTTCTCATGCTCCAGTTCATGCCTGTATTGTCCAAACCATAGAGACAGTGAAGCAGAACAGCTACTTGGCTCTCAACTAGCTTTTGTGGGAGTGGCAGGGGGTGTCAATGGAAGAAATTTTTCTACTTGCCCTTGGACAGGAACTCCAGTTATTACAGAAATTACAGTTCCTTTTCTGGGGGTTAGACTGGTTGACATAGCCAGCATAAAGAGGAGGAATGTGCAAATCCTGGGTAACGCTCTTACTGTAAGAGCATTTCCTTAGAGAATAGCCTAGTCTAACAAATGAATTGGCTTAACTTTTGCAATCCTTCAAAAAAGGCTGTTTGGTAAAGTCCTGCTTCCATGCATGGGTCCAATACTGAACACTAGGCACATTCAACACGCTGTTGTTTTAAAGAAGTCTGCATTGAGACTCTCCTCTGAGAGACTGATGATGTTAATGATGACATAGGGTATTATGGGAGAGGAAATACGAAGGTAACAAGCTATCCTTCCATGGCCTCGGCTGCTCAATACATTTGCCTCCAACAAAAAAGCCTCCATGTCTCTTGCTGAGGCTCCCTGAACACATCCCAGGCTGCCAGAACAAAGCTGCCAGATCATCGCCACCCCTTCTTGACCACCTCTTTATGACCTATGTTTTACCAGAAACTAGCAAGCAAATGACCATTTTGGCTGAGTAATGACCATGAAAATTTTCCAGAGTCTAGATCTCCATCCATGCTTATTTGGTTGTCTTCCTTCTCACCATTTATGTAATCAGTCATCTCAGACTGCACACCTGTTGGGAAATGGATGATGCCTAGAACCCATAGTGAGAGTCTAGGGATACAAGTCTGCAATAGTTGTTAAATAACAATAATGCAGTAATAACTTCACTAATAGTTTTGTTTTACAAGCTAGGAAGTTTTAGGTACTGGTGACCAAGAATGCGATATTCTATCAGTAACCAAGGCAAAAGGATCAACATACACTCAACATATATGAAGATGCTTGCAGAAAGACTCCCCAGAGACCTTCCAGACCATGGATATTCATTGACACTGGAGAAAGCTCCTCCAAGAAGGACAGACATAGCACAGGATGGTCAGCCAAGGACCTCTGCAACCAGACAGGTAGTTTTTTTGTCTAACAGTGTCCTGTAGAAATACATGGAGTAGCTGACAGCCTTGAGTGAAGAAACCTCTTATCTAGAAATGACTCCATTCTTTATGTGTGCTTGACTTGCTTTTTTATTTCCTCTGATGCATAAAATTTGCTAAATAAAAGCTGTGAAGTTTCTGCCAGGCTCAACAACTGAATGTCCAGGGATAAGGGTGCTCAGTCTAGTTTCTTTGCAGAAAGTTCCCAAAATATGCTGGAAGGCACTGCTATGGACCTGTGAAAAGCTGAATAAAACCCAGGCAAAACCAAAGTGCCAACAGAGAGCATCATGATTCATGACCTGTAGATACCAGGTACTGACATTATTATCATGTGTGTCTTCCTCCTGTGGAGCCACACTTGCAAGCCTGGCCTGGCAGCAAGCCTCGAGAGGCACAGGGTGTGCCCATGAGTTGCTCCTCGCGGGCTGCCTCCCACTGGAGACCTGAGCAGACACAGCATGGAGCAGGGCTCGTGTCCAGCAGCAGACCAGAGAGGGGCAACACTGGGGGCTCCCAGCAGTGCCTGACTTGTTCCTATCCCCATGGAGAACTTTGCTCAATGCTTTTTGCTCCTCGCCAGCAAAAGCATGAGCAGTGGCCAAGGTGCCTCCTGCCTTTGGTAGGCATGTGAGTGGAAAACACGGGACTTTGTTCTGGGCTGTGTCATGGGTGCTCCTGAGCTCTGAGACCCTCTAGGGGCTGCCAGGGGCCCAAGGCCTGGTGGCAGGGTGGTGCTGGGTCTTTCATGGGTGTTATCACCCTACTCCCCCAAGCACTAAGACAGAGGGGCTGAAATGCACACAGGTGGAGTGTCCCATCTACCTCCTCTGAGGCCCATCAATGTCTAGCTTTGGCAGCCAAGCCCTGGTGGCAAGGCAATCTTGCCAAGGAAGTCCAGGCAGTCAGTCTCCTCCTGCCCCACATCCACCCTGGACCCAAGGACCCTGCTAAGCCTTTCCCTGCTCCTTCCCAACTATGCATGCAGAAGCTTGAGGAGCATGCACCAACCCTGCTCTGTATGCATGGCTGGGACAGCCCTGCACTCTCTAGGAGGACCTACCACCAGATTCAGACATTAACCAGCAGATGCCAGGGCAGGTGCACAGGCAAGAGCAGGCAGCTGTGCCTCAGCAGCTGCTCAGATGTGGCATGAAGCCAGCAGGAGCTGAACCCGCTTCACCCTGCACTCAGCTTTCAAGTTGCACTGAAAGGTCATAGAGAATAAAAACAGACAGGAGCAGCCTCTTGTTCCCTTTACATCTCCCAGCCCCTGCTGCTCCCCATGTGACAGCCCAGGAGCCCTGGACTGCAGGACTGCACTGGGTGGCATGGCAGGGATTGCACCACGATAACCTCCGGCATCCTCAGAAATCCGAGGGGTGCTGAGGCACCCTCTGAGGGGATGAGACATGGCACATCCTCCCCACTCTGCCTGGCACCACTGAGGAGCCCATGAGCAGGGCCAGGGCTCGCCAGGCTGCACAGGGGTGCAAGCCAGTGGTGATTGTGGCTCCCTTTAGCATGGCTGTGGCTAGTACTCCTTGGCCTCCTGCAACTGGGAGAGGTACTCCTCCTCGGTGGGGTTGTCAGCACACTGTTGCCCATTGTTGGGGGGCCGGACAGCGTGATACCGGCTCCAGTCGCCCTTGCAGAGGATCCAGGGCAGCATGTCCACTTTGTAGTGCAGTTCCGGGGAGAACTCAGTGCTGATGAGGTTGGGGACACCGGCCCCCTTGCCGCGGGTGATGAGGCGGGTGTGTTCATCGTAGCAGCAGTGCTGGGCAGCCAGGGTGGTGCTGTCCAGGGAGAGCATGGAGCGCAGGCAGAAGCGCGCTGTTGGCTTGTAGATGTCCAGGCGCTCCTTGGGGCCGCTGGCATCCCGCCATCGGAAGCTCTTGCCCTGCTGCTCATCCCGCAGGTTGACGGCACTGTAGACGGCCTCCAGTGGGTAGGAGCAGGGGCAGCTGGGCAGGTCCGTAAGCACCTTGCTCAGGTACTTCGTGAGGAAGTCGCTCTTGCAGTTCAGCCACTTCTCACAGCTGTCCACCTCTGGAGGGAGGGTATCGATAGGGTGAGAGCATGAACAGTCTGCACCCCACTTTACCCAGTTGCCATGTGCCTGCAGCCTTGCCAACACCATCTACCAGGCAGGAGCAGCCAGGCTCTTGGGATCAGCTGGCACCAGGCTCCATCACTGAGGCAGTGACAGAGCAAAGGGGTTCTGTGCTGGGGCCAGGCTGGCAGCATTCCCCCGTGGGACAGGGCACACAGCAGGCTGGCCTCAGTCACTGAACCATAAGGCAGGACTGTGTTGTACCAGAGCTGTGGGAACAACTAGGTTTACCAACATGACCACTGAAGCCTGCACATGGTAGTGCTTTGAGTGACTTAGGTCTGGACACCAGACACGGGAGCCCTTGGCAAAGCCCTCCCCACCAGCCAGCTATGAGTGCAAAGCAGAAGCAAAGGCTGACCTGAGTTGAACAGCTCTGTGGTGTTGTCACTTTTGAAAGGTGTCTCTTCTGTGGGGAAAAGCATTTCCCCTTCTGCTCCTTGAGAAAGAAAAAAAACCAAAACAAAGGGCCAGGTTGAATACCAGGAGGAGTGGTGGGTTTTTTACCTCTGTATGCACACCAGATACCATCCATTTTCCAGTCCCTTCCTGCCACTTCTTTGGTGACATGGCCCTGTCTTCAGAAGCAAGGGCCAGAAGCAAGACTGGCTGGACAGACCTGCCTGAGGCTGTGTTATGTAAATCCCAGTGGATAGAGCTGGTTCTCAGTATGACTCAGGACAGAATTTCAAGCTCCCAGTGTGAGAGAAGTCACCAAGCCTGACGCCAGCTCTCCCACCCTTGGGTATCACACAACTGTGTGGGGAAGCCCCATCACAGCTTCTTAGTGGAAAAAATGCCCCATGGTCGTTAGCCTTGATCACATTAAACATAACTCCTGCAGCATGAGCAATGCCTGGCCTGCAGTGGTGGGGGACCAGCCCACATCAAGGTCAGACAGTACCCAAGCACTGGTATGGCCAAGGGCTCACCAGGGCAGTGTGGCAGGTCACAGGTCCTTGACTCTGTCGCTGTGCAGGCATACCCACAGGACCGGGTCCTCTTCTGATTCCCACTGCCACAGGTAATGCTGCAGGGGGACCATGGGCTCCACTCCTCCTCATCTTCATAGTCTGTGCACGGCAGAGAAGAGGCAGAGAGTGGTGGACTTTGGCAAAGCCTTACAGAAGGGGAGCCAACAGCCACTTGGGAACTCCCTCAGCTCTGCACAATCCCAATAAAGGGACAGTGCTGCCTGGGGCACACAGAGGTGCCCAGCCATGTGATGCCAAAGGCCAACCCTGTCTTCACTGCCAACCCCAGGGAAGCAGCCCCTGGGCAAAGGCTCTCATTCTCACAGCTTTGCTCCCTGTCATACCAACTCAAACAGATATTGCTGTCCATCCTCATCCTCACCAAACTTGCCCAATGCACTGAAGCATGATGTGTTAGCAAAGGTTGACTGGTTTCATGATCATGGCCAGGAAGCTGCAGGAGGGCGCTGCTGTGGTACAGCAGACCAGCACCTGCCACCGAGCCCTCTACAGCTCCTCTCCTGGGAGGGTGCCCACGTCTGTGGCAAAGGCTTCTAGCACTGCTACCACTGCAGGGATCTGAGTCAATGGCAACAGCATTTGTCATTAAACATTTACACTGTATTTCTCATCTGACCATTCCTTTGCTAGAGCTCATGCTCAATCCAATTACATGCAAGGGCAATTCCCATCAGGACTCTGGCATATCTGACGGCCAGCAGTCCTAGCTGAATGCTGGCCTTGCTCCTTGGCATGTCTATTTATTTTTTAAGTAGGAGCTGAGCACCAGAATGCTGTGATCGATCGTGCAGGGCTGCTCCCCCTGCAGAGAGACAGGGCTGCAGGCCAGGCAGGGCAGGGAAGGACAGTGCTGGTCTACAGGGAAGCTGTGCATGCCAAGAGAACTCACCGTAATTGTATTTTTCCTTAAAGATCCAGTTCTTCTGCCCAGGCCATCGCTGGTCCCAGTTACCTCCCACTCCACTGAGCATGGACTCCTCCTCCTCATACTCTGCTGTGTAATCTTCCTCCTCATCATCATCCTCTTCTTCTTCCTCCCTGTCCCCTATATCCAGGTTATCATCCTCTTCCTCTTCTTCTTCCTCTTCCTCCTCCTCCCCATCAGCAGGGTCAGTGTATTCCCAGAAGAGAGGCCAGAACAGGTCCTTGTGGGACAACCACTCAGAGGATGTCAGAGACCAGTCATTTCTTGTTTCTTTCAACAAGTCCATCTCCATCTCTGCCTGAGGATCATCCACCACTTCGATGGTCACCTTTAGGGCAGATATGAGGCAGGGTAGTGAGCCAGGGCACAGCCCTGGGACAGACCCACCTGACCATGCACTGGTTCCCAACCAAAGAGGCCAGAGACACCTTGGGCTGCAGGACTATGAGGAGCACAGGTGGTCTCACCTCATCTGGAGGGACTGGCAGGGGCAGCATGGGAGGCACAGGGGGGCTGTTTGTTACCCACAGGTGCCAACGCCACCCTCAGAAACTGAGAGGTCACCCACATAGGAGTGTTTGCTCCTGCTCTGTGCAGAGGGGCGGGGGGAGGGGGGGCAAGGGAAAAGGGCGTGAGCAAATTCCTCTGGCAAGGAGCTTCTCCATGCCAGCTATCTGGAAGCTGGCAGTTACTAAGAAGACAGATAGCAGTGGCCACACAGATCCCACTCAAGAGATCTTTCCTCTTTGGGAAACAAATGAGGCTGGAGAACACATGCAGTGCCCACCCACATCCCCCCATGGCCCTCCCACACCCACTCCCCACCTGAATGTTGGGGTTCTGGGCACTCAGGTCCACATTGGCCAACCCTGGCAAGCTCTGCAAGTCCAGCATGAAAGGCAGGCTCTCCTCCTGGCCAGCACTACCAGGCTGGGGCACCGTGGGGCTCCTGGCAGCCTTCTGAGCCACCCCCCGGCGCCGGTGCCGCTGTGGGCCAGCCTGACCGCTCCGCCTCAGCCCCCGCACCTTGCCCGATGGTGGCAGCTCTTCCTCACCTGCGGAACCAGGGTTGGATGAGGCAGAGACCTGGAGAGGGAAGAGGCAGTGAGAACATCTCTTGAGGATCGCAGCGCAGGGCAGGGAGCAAACTGCTGCCCAACAAAGAGGGGTCTGGTCTGGTGCACTAAACAGTTCTTCCACCCCATCTGCAGCATCAGGGTAGCAATTAACATATTAATCCATAAAGTTAACACCTAGCATCCTCTGATGTGCCAGGCTCAGACCCACTGCACCTGAACCTGCAGGCCTATTAAGGGTGGTGCTTCCAATGCCTGTAGCCACCCTCTGCACCCCCCTGTCCCATTGCCCATTTTACACGGCTGGCTTTCCACTTCTTGCTCTAACTTCTTGGCCACTGCTTGGTCCCTGGAGATGGGTAACAGCATGGGCTGTTTCTGGTCACAGAGTTACCAGAGATCATGTTTAATAATTTGATATATTTATATAAAAAGTTTATGACAAGGAGGAAAAACTCATCAAAATGAATTGTTCTGTGGTGTTAGTATTAGGGCAGACAACTTCAAGCAACACAGGTTTAATTAAGATTTCAGATGCTGCCCAAAGGCAACCACAAGGCGGGAAAGAAAACTGCTGGTAGATATAACCTAGCCACCTCTAGGTCCTTGAGAAAGAGAAGATGCCCAGCCAGACAAGTCAACACAACTCACTTGCCAGTGCTGCCAATAGCTCTGGGTGCTGCTGCCACTGCACTGGCACGTGGCATTTCACAGCCAGCCTTGTCCCAGGAGGGGCAGAGAGAGTGGGCAGGGAGCCCTGCCAGACAGGCAGCACCAGGCAGCTGGGCGGGGCCAGGGAGGCGGCCAGTGAGTGCTGCCAAACGACTGGGCTCACACGGAGTTCCCACGTTCCTCTTCCCGCACTGGCACGAAAGAGCGCGAGTCAAAGAGCCAGCAGGCTTCGCTGTGCCTGAGAAACTGGAGATGGGAACAAATGGCAAACCCCACCGTAGCACGGGCGTCCTCAGGAAGGTCTGCAGCAGAAATGCCTGAACCCCCAGCTTCTCTGCCAGAGGCTGCCTGTTTCTGGCTGCCCAGCTGAAACCCCCTTTTGTTCCCAAGCTCTCGTCCTTCACGCCAGCCCAGTCGAGAGCCGTAGGATTAACGACGAGTGCGGAGTGCCCCCTCTCCACGGGGTGGAGGCGGGGGACGAAGAGAGGCATTTCTACCTGCAATTAGAGCCAGATGGTTTGGGGAAGGACTTCCCTCCCTTTCATCCTGTTCACTGGAGCACTTCAAAGGCAGCTGGAGCCTGGCCAGACTCTCATGAGTGCACACAGCCTGTCCCCAGCCCTGTGCCTGCACATCAAAGCCCATGATCCCTCCATCCCCGGGGGAGGGAAAAGAGCAGTAGGGACGCTGCTGGTCCCTTGGCTGCTGCCCAGGGCAGGCTGAACGCAGGGAAGGGCTGGTGACAGACTTCACCAGATGGGCCCAGAGGAGAGAGGGCTGCGGGGAGGAGAGTGCCTGTGTTGCCTGGTGAGAGCATTTGGGGCTTGCTCCAGCTGCCAGGCCAGGAGGGCTCCTGTGGCACTGCCTGCATCAAACATGAGCACAGACAGACACCTCTGCATACACCTTCCTCTCGCAGCTCCCTCTGTTCCCATCCAAAACCACAACGATTTTGCGAAGGGTGCATGGGAAGGATGCCTGGCCCTGTCTCAATCCATCTCCCAGTGCCTTAGCCCCTTGCTAAATATCCTGTCATACCCAGGGACTCCTTGGCAGGAAGCCAGGAGGAGCCCAGGTGGAATAAAAACAGCAAGGAGGGCTGAGCAGGCAAACCTGGTTGTGTCCTAGTGCAGGCTGCACAACACTGCCTGACAGTGCTGGGTTTGCTGCCAGCTGCACATGCCCAACACAACCCTGCACAAGAGATTGGCAACAGCCCTGCAAGGCTGGCGTTCCTGCCTAATTTGCAATGAGCTTATTTGTGCTGGGTAAGCTCATTTCACAGACAACCCAAATTTAATACAAATGGTAAGTGAGGTCTCCTCTAGCAACAAGATCTGAGCTCACCCAAGGACATCAGACCAAGCCAGCCAGGAACAGACTCCAAGTCTCCAAATTTACACTCAGTGCCTAATTCAGATTTTACGCCCAAACAAGCTCAAGAAATTCAAAGTACAGTTCCCACAGGGAAAATGTAAAACTGCTCCAAGAAAATTGGCTGCGAGAGTGTTGCAGGGCAAACACAGCTCCCTCAGCACCCAAATACTCCGGAGGCATAAGGATGCCGGGACTGCCTGCTCTGGATGGCCCAGAGTCCTTCAGCAATGGTCATTGCACCATACCACCCAATGCTTCCCTCCTGTCAACATCTGCATCACTCTGAAGCCTTGCTGGGTTACAATTTGTCCCTGCATAAGATGTTACTCCTAAGCAAGGTTCTGCTCAGTGCCATGCCCCAGTCAATCAAGCCATGGATTTAACAAGCTCTTAGGAACCCAGTGCTCCCTCTGGGTCACAGCATTCATGGCATCAGATGTGTCTTCAGGAGGTCCCTGATAGCCACACTAGCAGCTGCCCTCAAGGTTTGCACTCCTGCTGCGTGACACCCATCCTCTCCTCTACCCTGTCCAAGGAGCAGCTGGATAAAGCCATCAAGCCCGGCGCTAGGCCATGGCAGTGCATCAGCTGAGGGAAGAGATGACTGCCTGTCCAGAGTGAACACCCAACTCCCCTGCTCTCCACACAGCACAGGAGAACGTCTGCAAACCACTGCAGAGCTCGCCAGCAGCAGCTCCCTTCTCCTTCCACCACCAGCAAAGAACACTCGCCACCACCCCACAGAAGCAAAGCACAGTGCTGGGAAGCCATCAATGTCTCACAGCGGAGCTCCAGCCTTCTCCTGTGACCAGCCAGCACCAAGCAAAAGAAAAAGCCAAGAAAGGAATTGCCACAGATACTCCTGCACACACTTGGCATACCCTGCTTGGCTGGGAAAAGGATTCCAAGGGCAGAAACCTGACAGAAACTCTGGGACACCACTCAGGAAAGATCATGGACTTTCCATTATTGAAGACGATGTTTTGACTGAAGGCTATAAGCAGGATCAATAAGCAGGATCACATCCTCCTACCTACCAGCCCAGGAGCTCTCCCCATATACTCCAGGCTCTCTGACATGTAGGACTGACCACTTAAATACCTTGGGGAGCAAGCTTAGAGACAGTGTTTGTAAGGGGAAGGAATGCATAAGAAGTTCACCCCAGTTTCATGCCTACTTTGTACATAACATGGGCGACAAGGTGTGTGGACAAGGTGTGGAAAAAGGCCACGTATCAATGCTCTAGAGACTAAAGGCTGACATTTCCCCATTTCTAGTCCATACATCTCTAATAAAACTGCTCGAAAATCTGGAGATGGTGAAGAGAGAAGCCACAAAACCACTTCAAGAGATGGAAAGACTTCTCCAGTGAAAGATTTTGTAATTTAATGTTTGTCATGTTAAAAAAAGAAAGCAATGACTTGGTTTCTCAGTTCTTTACAACAGTAATCCATCAGGCACCAGAGAGACTCTATAATCCAGAACAGAAACACATAATAGGAAGCAATGTGCCCAAGTCAATGCCAGAAAAATTTAACTGAGGAATTAGGATCATGCTTTTAGTGCCATAGGTGATTAACCACAGTAACAAACTAATATGAAAAGTGACAATTTCTCTTGTGGAGACTGTCAAACTCCCATCACCAGGTTCAACACATGAGCAGCACATCTGTACTAGGGAAGAAAGTCAAGGCTCTAGTAATTTCTTCTGCTCTTAAAATTAGCAATTTTGCTATAAACTCACCTGATGCTTTGAACTTAATCTGGATTAAGAAAGTAAATGACCAATGTTCACGTGCTGCAAATCTTACATAAAAATTACTAGAGATGTGACATCTCAGATCCTACAACAGTTTAAACCTGAAAACATCAATAGACTAGTCCCTGTGCTGTACTGCACTTTGGCAACCAGGGACCACACTACCTGTGGGGTGTGCCACCACAACCACAGGTACTGGTGCCTCCAGCAAGTTCCTCAGCATCTCTGAAGGCATTGCAAGTTGCCAGTGCACCCACCAGCAGTGTTCTTTGTAACTACACACACTGCTGAGCACGGTTACCCCTGATCACAGGGGTGAACCAATCCAAGTACACATTTGAGAAAACTCTCCTGGGAGCAAAGCACTGCTGGAGCTTGCACATCAGCAGCCAGTGGAGCGAGTCACCAGCACAGGACAAGCTCAGAGGATGCAGCTTCCACCCACACCTATCCCAAGCCAATGATCAGTTCGTAAACTCATTCAACTTGAACCAAAGAAACCTGCGCACATGGCAGTCAGATCAGAGGCAACGTTCAGGCTGCGCTTTGGGCTTGTTAACACTGCAGTGAAGAAAATGACGTATTTGTTACAGACTGGTATCACACTAGGCTATAATTATAAGGAATGGGGTCTTTTGTTGCTTAATCATTACTGCTTGTGTTAGGTTTCCTTTGAACAGTTTTACCATGCTGTACTGAAACAAGAAACCACCAGAAGAACTATTGATCTTTTCCTGAATAGACCTTCTTATTCTTTCCTCTAAGCTCTCTCCAACATTATTTGAAAATCTGTACTGCAGTCTGATGCAAATTTGCCCACTTAAGAATTAGTCAAGTACAAATTTTGGTGGTGTTTTTGTTGGTTTATTTTTAAACCATAAAACTTTTCTTTCTATATTCACCTAAATGAGCTGCAAATATCTGGAGAAAGAAAAAAATTCTCTTTGGCCTGAAACTGGGCAGAAACAACTTCAGAGCAGGATTCTACTATAAAGCTACACTATAAAGCTATGGAAGTAGAAGGATATTGGCTGGTTGCTTTAGAAGGAAGCCCGGCACGTCTGGGGTTAGCTCAGGCTATAGTTTGCAAAAAAGCTCATGACAATTTTTGTCGATGGGGTTGGGAGAAAGGGGAGGTTTTTCTAGTGCTAATAAGTAACACTGTTGTCTCTTTAAAATAAAGATTGAACATCGGCTAATCAGCAGGAACAAATGCAGTGCCATAATACCACCCTCCCGTACTACACGCTCTCTCCTTGATGAGACACTGCTCCCAGAAAAGGCTTCTTCAGCCAAGCCAGCTGAAACCACTGTAGCCTCCTGAGGGCTGTAGTTTGACCCTTCTGGCTCATAACCCATCCACCAGCACATAACCTGTCAACCAGCAGTCTTTCAACCAGATGGCAAATCCATGGGACACTCATCAGGCAAGTAACCTCTGCTACCTATCAGCTCATCACCCACTTAACGTATTTCCCAGAGCCTTGCCAAAGCTTCTAGAGGTGTTAAGAGCTGGGTGGGTACCTACAAGATAACAGGGAAGGTGAAGATGCCACTCAGTTCCTGTTACCGTGTGTAAGACCTTCTGAGCCACAACCCCAATGATCGGACACAACACATTTAGACTTACAGGCAGGTGGCTTAGCAGGAGCTATCACTCAGGGTTTTGACAGGTGAGCTCTGGAAGATCTGCCAGTGGTAATTTCAAGTAGAGAACATCTCCAGTTGCCTCCCTGTTCTTGTGCCCTGGGTTACACTCCTGCCTACAAGGGGGCTGTGGCCCAAGTAAAAAGCAGAGCTATGATTTCCCAACTGCTGTACTCTCTGGTCCGTCTCAGAATCAACTCACACTTGGGTGCTTGTGTTTGGTTTTTTTTACAGTTTTGTTTGCTTGTTGCTTTTGTGGGTTTTTTTAACAAAGACTCCCTTTAGGTTTTGGGGGAGTTCTACAAGTGCTCATGGAACAGAAAAGGCACTTGGTTATCAAGCTTCCATGGGTAGATCCTGTTTATGAGAGGCTAGCAGGAGCCAGCAGCAAACTATGAGCTGTGCAGATAATTATTATGACCTCATGATTATAATTTTCATGCAGTTATCAAAATACTTCAGATCATACAGTATCACTTCCTTTTCTAACTAGCTTCATCCCAACTGTCTTGAGAAGAGAGCTACCAGAGGCAGCATCAAAGGTTCACTCATGTCTCCCATTATTTTTCATGTCTCACAATTGCAACAGCTGTAATCACAAAACTCTTTCCAAGGTTGGTGACTCAGTTGCCTTGAGGCAGAGCCAGCCCTGGAGCAGAAGACAGCATAGAGAAGCAGCAGCAGCAGCAGCACCATGAGGAGCAAGGACACATCATAATTGACTCTGTGCAAGACCGAAAGTGGGGAGGTTGTCCAGGCTACTGACCATGCACCCTGTTGGCACAGCCCAGCTCCTCTCTCAGCTCTCCTGTGGACATGCTGATGAATAACTTGTCCATGGCATCCTCACTCCCCAGATCACTTGTGACATGAGGAGGAAAAACAGGAGCCTGGTGGCTTTTCACCTTGCCATGCCTATCAGTTGCGCTCCTCAGTGTCACATGCAGATGCTTCTCTACCATAAATATGTTCTCCCTCTTTAACACTGAGACAACTGCTGTAAAACTCCCATTTTGCAGACAAAGAAAATGACCTGCACCAGGTCTCTCGGGGAGCCCGCGGCAAGGTCAGGAATAGACGTGGGTCTCCCATGTCCTACTTGGAGAAGGCTCTTGGGAAGGTTTACCATAGCTCAGTTTCTCCTCCCCATCTGCACCTGAGCAGGGACTGCCCTGTCTTCCACATGGATGACCAAGACAGGCCTTGTAGTGGAGAAGCTTGGGTATATGATTGGCACCACTGCCATGTCACAGCACAGCAGATGGGGTTGTTCTTGCACTGGAGACTCTGCCTAAGTGCAAAGGTCCCAAAGGCTGATCCTTGCTGGGTGGTGCATGCTGTAAGGACAACAGCCAGTGGCAAGGCACCCTTACCTGAAGACCCTTATTCTGAGACTTCTGCTGCAGCCAGGCCAGCTGGGGGCTGCTCAGATGCAGCACAGCTGTGGGTATGGGAGCCAGACTCCCAGAGAGCCTGCCTGGAGAGGTCCCCCAGAGAGGTGAACAGACACACATCCATATCTTCTGGTGCTCTCTGGCAAATGCTCCTGCTAGGGCACATGTTTTTTGTTAATATAGTTGAGCCGTAATACACATAAGCTCCTAATGTATCAGACTGAGTTGCTGTTAACTTGTTCCAGGTCTAAGCCCCATGTGCTTCAGTGACCATTAACTTGTTCCAGCTAATGATCCACATTTGTTAGCCTGCACACTGTAACCCTCCCACTGCTCCTGCTGCTGCTTCTCTCCCTGCTGCAGCCCAGGCAAACCAGCAAAAGTTAAAACCCCCAAAATATAGCAAAGCAAGTGCAGAAATTGACAGGACCAATGCCAGCCTACCCCTGCCTGCTAGAAGAGGTGGTGGTGTGGGGGCAGACAGAGCAAGAGGGAGCTCAGGGGCACCTACTCCCCTTGTCCCACACAGGGTGCACAGGCAAGCAGTGAGGCAGGGAATGCATCCAACCAGACAAGTACAAATCCATCGGGGATCCTTTCAACAACAGACAAAATGGACACCCGAGCTGCACTTGGAGCATCTCCATGCCCAGCACAGGAAGGGATCCAGGCAGGGATACTGCATCTTGTCTTGCTGAAGGGGCAAAGCCGGTTTGACTCAGCCAGCAGCCCCTGTCCTAGGTGCTTGGCTGCAGCTCCCCAGCCTGGGGATGAGCTCAGCTCCCACCGCCAGCCCACTGGCAGGATTTAATGACTCCTGTACATCACTGTGGGGTGGAGAAAGGGTCTTGGAGTAGGAAAACCTTCCTCTAGCTCCAGTCTCTGGTGTTCATAACTCACCTGTTCATAAGATTTTCCAGGATAGCCCCTGCAACTTCTTAAGTGCGCCACCAAAAGTAATTATTTTCTTCCCTCCCCCCAGGTTTGCAAGGCTGCAGAGGCAAATCCAAAGTCAGAGGAAAGCTGGGGCATAGCCAGACAAGGAGGCCCACTTCTTCAGCATGTAAACCCTCAGTTGACTCCTCTTCCCTTTAGCTGGTCACTTCCTAGAGGTAACCCCAGGACTGGTCCCCAGGGTGGATACAGACACACAACAGCCAAGCTGTAATCCTGGATTCAGGGGAAGCCAAGCAGATCCTGAGGCATCTCCTCCACTGGAGGCATGAGGAGGGCCACCCTGCAGATGCTTCCCAAAAGAGAAGAACCAGATGCTTCCCTAAGGGACATCTTTGATTTTTAAGGAGCAGGCAGCCTTACCAAGTAATAAAACCACAAGGCCTCAAGAGGGGAAAATTTTGGGGGGAACAGCATATGTGAAGACACCTGTACAATACCTTGTCTTGTCCGAGGTGCTGCATGGCATGGCATGGCACAGCACAGCTGGCATCCCCTGGGATTTTGGCTGCTGTGGGAACAGCTGTGGGTGAAGGGGAGGGCAGGGAGGCCAGCAAGAAAGAGTGCCAAAGTGTTGGGTAAGAGAGGACATCCCAGGGAGGCAAAGAGTTGTTGATTCTTCACTGGTGGGGCACTTTCTGCAGTACTTCTGGGCCATCCAACAAATACTGCCTCCTCAGCTGGCAGGTGCCTGGGGGCTCAGCTGCTGGGAAAGAGCTGGGGCTGGCTTGCTAGCACCTAGGCTCAGGCTGCCAAGGCTGGGATGGAAGGCAGCTCACCTGAAGGGCAATGTGCTCATGCCATGTGCCAGCCTCCTACTGCACCCGATGTGATGGGCTCCCTTGGTTTGGGACATGTTCCCAGACTTGCCTTGCACCCCAAGTCCTGAGTGTTAGATAAGAACCTGAAAGACCAGGCCAAACATCAATTCCTAATCCAAGATAAACCCACACCTCACCACTTCTTTCCCTGCATGCACAAGCATTTCGTTGCCACCTGCAGCCAGGTTTCTACCTTGTGCCTGTCCACTGGTGCCAGGGAACAGCAGAAGGCAGCAATTTACTCCATTTTGTTCCCCTGGAAGCTGCATCCTTGCCCTAGAGACTAAACCAACCTGAAGTCCAGAAGGTACTGGTGCCAAGGGCTACCTAGGACTCAGAGGCAGGCAGGTCATCACCTTTTTTGTGTCTTCATATCATGAGTACTGAGATGGAAGTACATCTCAAACAGCTTCTCAGACAAGCCCCAGGAGTCCCTCACAGAGGGAACATGCAGGAACTGCACTGCCTGGATGCAATATCACTCAGGCTGACCTTTACAGCAGGCCACGTAAAAGCATCCAACTGCCCCATGAAGATTCCTTGCAAAACCATTCTACAAAAAAAAATTCTTGCACCATGCTTTTGCAAGGTTCAGTCTGAAACAAAAATAATTTAACATCAAAACATGGTGCAATCCCTTCCTTGTTCCAGTATTTTATGCAAAACCTGAGCTTATGGCTAACAACATTTGCTTTGAAGATGCTAGATGGCATGGGACACCTTGCTGGCCTATCCACAGCTCAGACTGTCCTCAGGCTTCCTTCCCTATGGGAAGCATCAGAGCTTCTTGTTTCAGGGATTATTCTGAGTGGAAGAATATTTATTGCTACTATGGAAAACACTTAATCCTTGGTTTGCACTCCCTACCAGTAAGACACTGAAAAGAAGAAAGCAGGAATTAAGCTTTAGCACACTCCCTCCATCACCCAGTGGCCTTGGAGGGATCATAGTTGAGGAGATCTGCACGAGCTGGACACTTCTGGGAACCCAGAGAGAGTGCCGGGCAATGCCCTGTGGAGCGATTTATGCCTCGTCTCTTCCCCTTACATGTGCCTTTTACAGGAACCCCTTTGATTGTAACAATGGGAATGCAGCAGACCTATTTGTGCAGTGAAAAGGGAAGAAGCCCCCTTGTTGGGCAGCTTCCCTACACCCGGCTCCCCTTTGTTTCTGCTGCTGTCTCAGCCCCAGGGCGGGAGGGTTTTCAACTGTGTTGACTAAGATAATTTGGCACTTCTCAAAAGGAAATTTGCTACAAAGGGAGAAGTACCTCCCTGCACACAAAGAGCCCCTTTCAGAGCGGAAGGATGCTTCAGTGAACGTTTTGTACCCACAAATCTGACCTCCGCCAAGGACAAAGCCAGGGACAAGAACGCTTAATTGCTGAAGAAATGAAAAGGTAAAAAGCACATCCGCAGGCAAAATGACTCTGCTACTGACACAGCCCGCAGTGGTGGCGGGGATGTGGCTGTGCATGCAGCCAGCACCGACCCCGCCGCCCACTCGTACCCCAGCTGGGCCCTCCCGACGAGGCGGCAGCGCGGTAAGATGCTCCACGCAGGGCAGACCTGGGTGACAACACAAGCTGGAGATCCACAGCAGGGCGAGATGGCTCTGGGGAAATGACATCCTCTTCTTGGCCAGACAGCCCTAGAAGAGTCAAGAAGGAGCAAGAGCTGGGGGGAGGCACGGGGCAGGCTCCCGCAGACCTCTGTGCCTGTGCAGCCCATCACCCCAGGGGTGTCCCCGCACCAGCGCGTCCAGGCTGTGTTAGGGCTCCCAAATGACAGGGCTACCCCGACTTACAGTCTCCAGACAAACTCCGCTCGAGCCCCGCTGATATTTCTTTCCCATTAACAGTTTTTTATCTAGTACAGCCACACCACATGACCTTGAAGCTCCTTCACTCTCTGTTTGCTGGTATCTCCAGTCGGGCATCATGTCACTGCTGTACATTTAATTATTAAGCACTCCTCTGCACTCACATGCCCTTACGCACAGGGCAGGTCAATTCAAATCGAGACTGCTACCAATTACTTTTAATCAGGTGTAGACCTTCAGTTTTATATGTAGTTTTCCATCACTACTCTCACTGCTTGATTTAACCAATAAATAATAGGTACTGTTGTCACTTCTTTCCTTATTTCTCAGCAGTCAGTTGTATGAGGTGCTGCACAAACCCACTGATTTGCAGCCAAATCAGCGTTTATGCTATGCTTGATACTTCTTTTGTTGCCTTCCATTATCTCTTGCTGCAGATACTGGATTTGCTTTGCTCACAGCCTCAGACCAGAACTCCAACAGCCATCTCCAGCCTGGATTTGCCCCTGCCCCTGTCCCACCCTCGCAGTAACACCCTGGGTGCCTTGGGGAGCTTGCTGACATTGCTCTTGGGCCCTTCTCTCAGAACAGCTCCCTCCTGCCAACAAGCACACATCAAGCCCCCCAGAGCTGACCTGGGAGCTTGGACCCTCCATAAAACACTGTTGGCTTGCTCTGCCACACCTCATCACCACCAGGATGCTCCCTACCAACACCCTCATCACCATTCCCACTGGCACTATTGCTTCCATGCACAATTATTGAAACTGTTGTGTCAGTTCAGACAGATCTAATCACTTCTAACATTTACATTTCTAGCATGTTAGGACTTCAGCTGCTTTCTATTTACCAGAAAAGCACCGGAACCAATTGGTATCAGTTGGAAAGAATCTAAACATCTATTCACAATGTTCAAAGCCAATATTTTGAAATCTAGTGAGTTTATCAAAACATATTTTGCATTTAAACCTCCTGACTTCATAAATAAATATGCATTAAGTGATGTGATGAGCTGTCCATTGTTTCCACGAGGGATGTAAGCTTTTCCAACTAGTCAGTTACCCAAATCTGAAGGGCCACTTACTAGTCAGTGTTCCATCCCCCCACATTTCTGCCCACACCGAAGTATGATGCATCCAACCTGCAAAAGCACTTCAAAAACCCCTGCTGTACCTGGTTGCTGCTTCAGAGCCCACCTGCCTTACCAAACAACACCAAAAAGCCTCCAAATGAGCAGGTACCTTCTCTCATTAGGTTTAAGTCCTAGTTTGGGAAGAAAACTGCCTTTAACCTTCTTCATTCTGCTTTTTCAACTTCCAGTCAAATAGATGGAAGAAACAGAAAATATTCTTGCTACATCTGTAGTTTTTGCCAAGCACAGTGTAACTCAGGCAAAGCTTTTCTGTTCAGTGTCACTGCTGAGAAAATGTCAATTCAAGTACTTGCTCTTTTGGTAATGGCTGGAAGTAATGGATCCTGACTGAGGTACAGGACTTTGGGACATATCAATAAGGCTATTGAACAAAAACAAAGCATGTGTTCCCTCCATCCTTTCTGCAATTTAGAAGACTTTCTAACTCAAAAATTTACTGAAAAACTTAATTGTTTTAATTTTCTAAATTATTGTAATATAGAAGCACAACTCTGAGGGTCAACAGAGGTTATAACAATTCCCATTCAATTCTAAACACAGGGAAAATGTTTGCTTTAAACAAAGTTGTTAAATTAAAGTAAGTACAAGTTACATAATTGTTTAATGGTTTTGATTGTCTATCTGCTCTTCTCTGTCATTTCTATTTTTCTCCTCACAGCCCCCTTCATTCTACCCACATCTGTAGGGCATTACCCATAGTGTAACCAATACTCCAGCTGTGGCTGCCCTGCTGCCATAGAGACAGGACGTATCAGTGCTGCAACAGGAACCATCTGCGTGTATGACCCAAAATCACTCCAGATTTTTTTGTAACCACCATACTGCTGTGCTTGTGCTCTCTACTTTAGCTTAAATAGCCGTGCATGACTACTCTCCATTCTCCCCAACATGTACCAGAAATAGAGGATTTCATCCCAAAACACAGCCAGAAGACAGATGCCAGCATGTCTTCTGCTGCTTTCTCCCTGCCATGAGAACTGTGCAGCCACCACTCTGAGGGATGCAAGGCATGCACAGGAGCACCAACAGACTCCCAGAGGAATCCATTTTTCAACTTCCTCCTTGCTTCTAACCTCCACCCTCAAACCTTTGCCTAGAAACTTCTTGTATGTTTGTATTTCTGCAAGAAGCAAAGGTCCAGGGACAGAGGCTGTGCTGTGTAAGTGCTGTATGTGATCTTTGGCTGGCCGCACAACGCTCTCCATTCACAACCATTCACAACCATTCACAAACTGGGACTGACAGCAGCTCGCTTCCCTCTCCCATGTATTCTAGACATCAGATAAAACAGTCTGAGACTGCGCTGCAGGATCCCATGGTACGGACATGCACAACCTCCTAACACACAGCTTGCCCCTATCCTGCTGCCTCAGGGCTGCAATACCTTCCTGGACTTCAAGTGTAAATTGGTACTCCTCCTGCAGCCAGAGCCCAAGGTCACTTAGCCCTGGCATTTGTCTGGCAACTGGCATGACTGTCTATGCTGGAGTTTCACTAGCAAAGTACAGAACCAACCAGTGCTACAGCCCATAGCATCCCCAGCAGTCCTCTTTGCATCTGCTCAGCCCATGCTTCACTTAAAACCAGGCTTGACTAGTGGTACCTGGCTGGACACAGGCCATGCCCTCTCTTGCCCAATGGCCAGGCTTTCCATGTGGCAGATTCACTTCTCACACTTTTCCCCTGGATTCCATGCTGGAATGGGGTTCAGTGCATCTGACAGGAGCTGCCAGTATGACTCCTCCACAGATCAGCACTCTTATTGTGGCACTAACTAGCAAAAAGATTATCTTCCCACCATTTCCCATCTCTACCAGTCTGACTGACATTGCAGACCGAATCTGCTGCTTCCCACACTGCTGCATATTGCCCGACAGGGCTGAGCTGCTCTTACCCTGTGTCCTGATCAACCTCCTGTAGCCATAGCCACTTTTATCCATTATTCCTTTCACCAACTTTTAGCAGTAGCATTCCTTGAAAGAGTACTTTTCAAACACAGCTCTGCTGCCTGAACCATTTTTTCTCCAGAGAACAGTTTCAAGATGGCAACAGCTTGCTCCAAACTTCCAATTGTCTTATCCAAACCCTTCTAGCTCTCTTTTTGTTTCTTTGCCATTCCCTTGCTGTAATCCCCATCAGGCCCCAACCAGTTGTCTCCCAGTCTGACCAGTCTCTCGCCGCCTGCTGAAGGTTCCCCTCCACAATCCGCGCTCGGCAGCCAGCGCTGGCCAGGACCCGCCGCTCAGAGGAGCGAGAGACGCAGCCTCAGCACATCGCCCCTCCCGGCCGGGGGCTCCCAAGGCCGCCTGCCCCGGGGGACACTGCGGGGGCGCAGCCTGCCGGGATGAGAAGGGAGCATGGGTGCTCCAGAACCTGCGCAGGGGAGTGTTGGCGGGGAGGAGAGACGGTGGCTGAAATCCGTCATGTCTTACGTTTGTGGCAGCGAACATTCGGCGTTCCTGGCAAGGCACCAACCCCGTTAACTTAACCCCTCTCTCCCAACTGGGATGTTGGCCGCTGGAAGCAACGGATGTTTCCGAGCACTGTCACGGCATTCGGCCCCGATCTCAGAAAGCCTAAAGCAGCCCCTTTCCTTCAGCCTCTGTGCAGTGTGAAGATCTGATGCTGCCCGAAAATCCCCCGGGCCAGGAAAGCGCTCTCCCGCTCAGCGAGTGAAGAAACAGCCCGTAGGAGAGGGGAGGCTCAAACCCTCCTCCCCGCTGCTGCTTCTCTCCCTGGAGCTCCGGGCGGCCGCGCCGCGGGGCACGTGTTGGATGCTGGTCCCGCCCGGGATGCACAGGCGCCTCCGAGAGCGCCGCTGCCCGCCCAGGTGGCCACCGCCCCCTCGGCTTTCCCGGGCACGCGAAGGGTTGCAGACAACTGAGGAAGGGCTTGCCCCAACACCCTCCCGGCTCTCCATACTACTCCAAAGGCTGCCCTACCTCCGCCAGCTTGGAGCCCCTCTCCTTCAGGCTGTTGCTGCGCTGTTTCCTCACGGGTAGCCCTCTCACTGCAGCCAGGAAAGTTGTCAGGAAGACGAAGCTGAGGATGAGCACGACTTTCCCTCTAATGAGAGGCATCTCTCCGTCCCTCTCTCCCCACCTCGCCACGTCCAGGGCAGGCGGTCCGGCACCACGCACGCCTGCCCGCAATGCTCCAAATCCTGTCCTTCTCTGACAAAGTGAGAGAAGGAGCGAAAACTTCGAAAAAATAACACTATATAAAACACCACAGCCGGGCAGAGGCCGCTCCGCTCCCTCTGATCGCTCTCGCAGTTTGCCGAGCACCTTCTGCGGTCGCGGCTCCCCCGGGCTCGCCTGCCGGTACCACTGATGCTGAAGGACAACTCTGAATAGCTTCACAAGTGTGTGCGGGGAGGGAGGAGGGGAGAGAGAGCTTCGCCTCCCCACCCTACTTCCTAATCCTTTCGGCAATCCGATTTCTTTTCCTCCTCTTCTCCTCCCCTCGCCGAGTCAGTCGCCGGTGCTGCCGGGGCTCTGCAGGCAGCGCCGGGCACCGGAGGGCGGGCGGGAGGCCGCTCGCCGGGGAGAGGCTCCTGTTCGCATGAGGCGCGGTGCAGCCTTTGCAGCCTCTCCCGGGCGATCGTCGCGGCTGCCGGCCCCGGGCACGGCCCCGCCGCGCCCCTGCCCGGCTCGGAGGCTGCCGGCACTGCCAGACCNCCCGGCCGCACGAGGCGGGAGGATGAAGGCGCCCTGGACGGAGTCAGCGTGTCGGGAGCTCGGAGCCTCCGGCCGCCGCCTCCCCTTCCTCGACCGCTGGGGCCGCTCCGCGGGAGAGGGGGGACAGACCCCCCGCCGCCGGCCCGGCCGCCACGGGCAGAAACACGGCTCTGTGCTCCCCGGGAAAGTGAAAACTCCGGCTGTTCCCGAGCTGCGGAAGGTTTTCCACCACTGAAAATAAATCTTTATTCCTTGATCTGCTCTCTTCTGCGCCGGCAGCGTCTTACCTAACCCTCAAAGCCTGTTGGAAACATGGAATGGCTGTTTACTCTGGGTCTAGAGAGAATCTTTTCCAGATCTCCACAGACGTCCACGACCCTGTGAAGGAAATTACTAGGAAAAGGATTATGAAAAACTTTAATTAGAGAAAGACACTGAAAGGAGGTTTTGCAGCCCACTGAGGAAAAGTGCCAGTGCTGGCACTGCCTCAGAAAGGACACCTAGAAGGGAAAAAACATTTCTACAGCAGCCTTAGCCCAAAGCTACAAATCACCTGGGCCCATTTGTACCCACAGTCAAAACCAGGACCCGCACCTCCTTTTCAAATACCGACATCTGGTTTATGCAGACTTAGGGCCGAGATGAATGGAAGGTTTAAAACAAGACAGACTGCAAGACAGATGTGAGGTCAAGAATCCCATATGAGATGGATCAAGAAGCCCTTTCAAACATCTCATTAGCAGCATGACAGCTGAGAGCAGCCTGACTCTGTGACAGCACCCAAGGGTAGCAGCCTGGCTTTAGAGCACAGCCGGCTTTCCGCGGCCAGCGCGGAGCTCCGGCGGGCGCTCCCTCGCAGGAGCGCTGCGTGTCAGGAGCAGCAGCTACTGCTGCAGGCGGCTCTCCACAAGAAGCGGCTTTTGTAGACTGCGCATCAAGGCTGTTGCTTTATGAGGGACCTGACACTGCCAAAAAACAACGAAGCCTCCATCTCACATGCAAGGTTTCCTGGCTCTGGAGTACATGGCTAGAGGGGAACTCTGACCCGAGCAATCAAACAGGCTATGGGTTTACAGTCATTCCAGTACGCAACTTGTGTGTTAGGGGTTTTTGAGGGTTTTTTTTGAAGGGTGGGTGGGAGAGGGATTGGGAAGAAAGAGGAAGAGGGTTTGGTCTCCCTAACAGGAAAAAGCCTCATTAGCATTAAGAAAAATAAAGCCAAAACCGCAATACAGTATTTTTTTAAAGTCTTTATTATGCAGAACATAGAATATATTTGAATGAATTTTTTCCCAAGCAGTTTTTTTTCTCCATTTTTTTAAACATGCATTGTTACCTTTTTAAAGCCAATGTACCATCCATTTATCTTTTTCCCTGCCCATAGAGCATCCAAATTTATGTTAATCACGAGTGTAAAAAAAATTAGACATCTGGCATAAAATATTTTGGGGGAAGCCCATTTAAAAATTTTATCTAAAATGTCTTATCTACAAAAAAATCCAATATATATGTACATTATAGCAACACAGAGGCATAAGAATACAGTGCAATTTAAGATGAAGTGCTGTGACTCGGTAATTCTGCCCAGGGCTTGTGGAAATGTGGGCCACCATTGGCTTTGGGACTGCTAGCCTAAAGCCTCAGGCTCCAGCATTCCTCCGTCCTCTCTCCAACGGGTCTGAAATTAACACTATTGGGAGGCTGGAGATGCATTAAGCTTAATATAGCATTACGGGGTAGCAGAAATACTGTCTGAACAGGATGAGTTTTGGCAAAACAATGAATGCTTTATAACAGTCAGATGGTTGGGTGCATGTTTCACCTTGCCACGGGTATTTTTGAAACAGCACCAACCCTTGGCATATTCATGTGAGACCTGTTCACCTACTGTTGAGGAAATGAATTTGCTAGCTGCCACTGCTTCGGAAGTCCCTGACCCTCTCAGTAAGTCTCCCGCTTTCAGCAGCCCAGGAACAAGTTACTGATGGAATTAACAGGAACTACATAAGCTACATAGAACACTGGTGCAGTACTTTTGGCTCCCACATACAGACATCTCCTTAAACAGCTGCTAGCCAGGGTCACACACAAATGGAGTTCTGAACCTGTCCCTCCAAAGAAAACAACAATACATACTGCTTTAATAAACTAAGAGCACAGAGTATTCTTCCATGGGTCAAAATCCACTGCACTCTTCAAGGTCAGTTTTAATTTCAATTCTTCATACCAAGAATCACAGTTTAAGGCCTTCCAACACACACCAGAGTCATCATCTCCTCCATCCAACCTCTTTTGGAGATATAAACGCAATTGCTTCAATACCTCTACCAAATGCTTCTCTTTTTAGTGAAAGATAAAGCACAGTACTTCACACACACACTTCATGTTTGTGCTCTAGCTTCAAGTCCAAGTCCTTGAACAGGTGAACAACTGCAAGGCTGGGCATGTTTACAGGAATACAAAGCCATCACAATAGCATCTGAGTTGTTTTTTTTTCTTTTCCTTTCTTTTAGAACCATGTTCAAGTTATGTGGGTTAAATGGCTGGTGCTTCTCCCAAACAGTGGTCCAATGCCAGTTGGGTGCCAAGTCCAGCACCAAAGCCAGCAGTGCATCTGCTGAGGGGACATACTAAGCATTCCCGAACAGCTCAGTACTTCACTAGTGCTAAAACAGAACAGACTGCAGGTACCTCAGATCTCCATGCAGAAGGTGCCACACACACTGACCCCAGCATGCTTGACACTTTCATAGGCTGCATATAAACTGTAAAAATAATATATACAAACTGTATAAATTCTGAGTATTGTATATTGGGATAAATCTCCACAAGTTTCCTTCTCTGTGGTTCAGCAAAGGGGCTCATGCATAGTGCTGCAGATCCAATGCTGCAAGGTCTTCTCTTAGATGAAGAGTCATGCTCATGCTTTTCTCCAACCTCTCCTACGGTCTCCCTGAATGGATAACATGGCTTCTGAACGAGCAAACAGCTGTAAGCCAAATGCTTTTCAGAGGTAAAGAAATTAAAATTTGCACAGGAGAGGAAGTACCTACTTGGCATGGAAAAGTTTTAGAGGGGTGTCCCTTTAGGCACTGAAAACTGCATTCCTGTTTTAGGCACACTTGATCAAGTACACATGAAAGACCCCTGTACAGCTGACAGTAAGTGATGATCCACTGCCCCTTTGCTCCATGTCTGCTGTATCAGTCCTTCATCCACACAGCAGAATCACTGATTTTATGGGGACATTTCCCTTGCCCGCGTGTGAAACTACAGCTGACAGTGGGTACCACTTCTGCATGCCTAAGAGGAAACAGCAAGAGGAGGATGAATAATGCAATTCTTTCACTGAATGACTTCATCACAATATGATGTTTGGTCAGCTCACTCCTGAGTCCATCTAAAGCATAAATGTGCCACATCAGTAACTCAAGAACCAGAACAGCTTATTAAAGATGCTACTTAGAAGGGGAAAGATATAGAAATTAAAGAGTTAAATACACCATATACATACATACTATGTCATGTGAAAAACAAAAAAGAAAGCACTGATTATTTTGACACAAAAAAACTTGGTTTCTTATTTGCCAAAGAACTACAGAAAAACTATGAATGAGGTTCCTTAAGACAAAGGTCTACTTGGGAAGGCCGGTTTCTAACAAGAGGCAGATGTCTCACTCTCTGCTGATGCTCAGTAATAGGAGCTTCTCAATTTTCTTTCAAGTGAAAGAACTCGGCCATTAGCCTTGAAAACAGTAGTGGTTCCAAACTCTTCACTTTGCTCACCAGAGGCAAAAACTTGCTTGCCAAGTTCTTCAGAAAGGTACTGGGAAGGTAACTATTGTATATATATGAGGAAGTTTAGCCAGTATATAGTACAAGGCAAAATCCTTTGTTCAAAAGCAGCCTTCATTTTCTTTTCAATTTTGCATCTCTTAAGAAATACCAGGAGTCATTTTCAATTAGAATGTCTCTGAAAAGTTGGCAGGGACTTATTTCTTAAGCAGCTTTTCTTCCTTTGTGATCTCTCAAGATTGGTTCTTTCATTCACTTCTACTGCCAGGAGAAAACAGACAGATTTCTGGTCAGTATGTAAGTATCAAAGCAGCAATCCATCCTACACACACAGTGACAGCACACATGCTGTAGGTTTGCCTGGCACAAACAAGTACTGGTCTGCTCCTTCCATCATGGGCGAGTTTTTCTAGTAGATGCAAAAAGATTTTCCTGGCTTTCATGCTCAGCGAATTACTGACTTAAAAGTGCAAAATCTTGGACTTGCAACTTCTTACTTTTTCAGAAGCAGTTTCAATGGGTAACTTTGGCATAACAGGTTCTCTTGAATAAAAGGACCCTGGGGAGGGGGGGAGTTGCTTCCCAAAAAGGATATGGGGAGGCTGAAATGTAACCAAGCAGTTTGCAAATGCTACTAACTGCCTGAATGATTTTTGAAATGTCTTTGCAATGCAAAATTCAAAGTCATATGCAGAGTGATACGGCAGAAAGATACTAAAAGGCAGAAGCTTGCACACAATTTCCTCAACAAGTGCAACAGAATCTCAGTGGACACCAGTAATTTTTAAACACTGACAATTTCAGAAGTATTACACAGGAGTCATCTGTATTGCTAAGATTTGTCCAGATGCTCTTCTCCCTTCTAAAGACAAGCTGCTTTAAAACTGAATACCAGACACAAGATTAAGACTTGAGACTTGTGGAATCTATAAAAACCCATTTCTAACTTAATATATCACAGTTTTCAAATTGACTTGACTACACAGCAGACAAACACACTTGAGAATGCCCAAAACACCCACCTACTGACCCAAGCCTTCAACTTGGTCAGTTTTGTCTGCTCTTAAACCATTCCATGATCAATTAAATAGGATCAGGGCTGGAGTCAGGGCTTCCCGCACTAACCTCCTCTTGTTCCCTACTACAGTCCAAAGAGAAATAAAAAAGAGGCAATAATTCTTTGAGGTAAAGTTTCTTGAAGTCAGAAACCAGGTCATCTACTGGAATGTTAGAGCCAGTCCTGGGCAGAACACAGGTGAGAAAGTAAGCTCAGCTAATTGCAGGTTATTCATTCTGTGACTGAACACATGAGACTACTTCATAGCTATCAAAGTTGCACATTGAGACTTCTAGGACTGTGCACACACCTGGCTCCAGAAGAATAGCAAATCAGCATTAATGGACTAAGACAGAAATAGTTATCTGGACCTATTTTAAAATGGTCAATTTCAGTTCTTTTCATATAATTAAATTTCTGAAATTCGATGGTAAAAAAATGAATCAGTCTGTCGAAGTTCCATTACATTAAAATGGAACAAGATCTATAAATACACAAAGATAGATATTCTATAAAATAGAAGCCAATTCTGCTCTAAATTGCCAGATGTATTTGCAGAACTGCTTGGTTCTTGTGGCCAAAGCACTCTTTCCCTGTTAGCTACAGAGTGCACATAAAAGAACTTTAACAAAGCTTTTTATTTTTTAGCAGCACAGTGCAAAGAGCTTAGAGCTGCATTCTACTTTAGCATTCTGATGAAGAATTTCAAAAACCCCCAGTCACCTGCAAAAAGCATCTTGCCAACCCAAACTGAAGAGCTGGCCCAACCCAAGTGATACAACATTATCATTTTACTATCTTTGCACAAATCGTACATGTCTAAATGTAAAATACAGAAACAAGCTATATTGCAACTGGCTCCTACTTAAAAATTTTGGTACCTCTTTGTTGATCCATTCTGTTCACTGAAAGAATTCAAGATGCAAAAGCTGAGTAGCAGACCTCCTCTAAGGTGTGTTAGAAAAAAGTGTCCTATTTTAAACATAGAGACAATATGGAACATACAAATAATGATTCCAAACAGCAACTGGCTCAGTAAATACTAATTTGATCCGTGTTCATCAGTAACAGAAATACAAAAGAATAAAGATGCCAAACTAATGCAATCACAAGGACATGCTGTTTTCAGGGAAGGCCTACACAGACATGCAGCTGCCAAGAGAGACTTTGCTGGCAAGCTGAAATGTCCAAATGTGCAACAAGGCCAGTCAAGAACCCCTTGTATATAGCAAAGGGCAGCAATCAGTCTTTCACAGATCTGCATGAAATAATTGGTTCTCCTAATAGTCACCTATTGTATAGGCCTGCTTGTTCAGGGGTTTTAGTCTTAAGAAGAAGCACAAGGCTTGTTCTGGTTTACTTAAACCCAAGAGCACCTTTCTAGAACTTAGCAGTGGCTTGTTCACAATTTTATGAAAATTCTAAAGCAAGAGAAATTAACCTGAAAATGAGAAAGCAACACACACACAGCCCCTATTTTTCCTTTGTTCAAACAGAAGTATGTCAGAAGAAAGACAAAACAAAACCCACTAAAAGGACCCAAAACAACCCAAACAAAACCCTTCTCCATCACTTACCCTATATCAAGGGGACAATTAGTGTCAAAACCAGGAGACAATCTGGTATCCATACTGGGAGGGAAAAGAAGCTAGAGTTCCAGAAGTCCTTCTGCCTGTGGCTTACAAAACTAAATAATGTTTGGGAACAATGGTCCTGTCAGTGACACGTCAACAACACATTTATTTTAAAAAGGCTGAATTCAAGTTTTAAACAGAAGTAACTGCAAATGAAAAAAACAACTTTGGTTGATTATCCATCTTGTTAAATATGTCAAAGTTAGCAATCAACAGTTTCTCTAGGAAGTCCCCAAGAACAGACAGGTCAGCTCATTCCTTACTGGGAAGATCAGACACCTAGCAGTGACACTGGGAATGCTGCCATGCCAGCATCACACATGCGTACAACATCTCAGCCAGCATTTGGGGGGCTAATGGTGCATACAAAGTCTGAACTGATCAGCCACAGCCAACTTGGGTTGCTGTGAACTAATTGAGACAAATAAATAAAAAAAAGCAACAAGAAAAAATAAAGCCAAGCACCTCTAGGGCCAGATCCTGAAGACACAGGAATCAAAGGGGTTTTTCTTCTCCTCTCCCTATTTACAAAATGCCATTTAGAGCTGAGGTGGCCACTTCAGTATTGTGAAGAAATGTCTTTTATGCTAAGCAGTCCTAAGTGTGTAGTTCACGGATGCTGTGCCCTGTGTGCCACGGAGTGTCCCATGGGGTGTGTCCCTCCCACCGAGGCACATGGAGGGAGTTCAGTCTTCTGTCTCCTCATACGTTGTCTCATCAAATGGCCGGTCCAAGAGAGGTACCAAACGGCGACGGGAATATTTCAGTTGCAAAAGGTCCCCAACTTCATTGATTTCTTTTAAAGCCTGACAAAGAGACCACAGCAGATCAGCAGAGGAGACAGACACAAGCAAGTTATCAGCACATCTGCCTTTTTGCCTGCCTGCAGACTACTCTGACAGCCATTGTACTTGAGATTTTACTGTGCTAGGACACAGTACACTCAGAAGTGCACAGGATTTCTTCTTGATTTTAGCATTCAGAAATTTTGAGACCAAGTCAATAGCATTAATGAATCACTTCACTGAGAGTGCCTATTCGTTCACCTGACTACTCCCCTTCCAAAGAAAGATCATAATGTCCAGCAAACCCTATGATTATTCACAGACAGAAAAAATGAGAATATTCCTCTCTTCCTAGAGGTAATGAAGCTGAAGCAGAAAAAAATGTACACGGAGTTTTGACTCCTCTTTATGTATCATTCAGTATGAAAACAACATCTGTGTTAGCATACTCCCTCTGATCTACTGTATTTTTTAAATTGCAAGACAGCAAAAGACAAACTGCTATAGCAAGCTAACAAGTTCTATAGACACATTTGTTGTATCTACATGTGGTTAATTTGCATTGTTCATATACAAGTAGGTGCAAGCTCAGTATCATAAAGAACATGGCATGGGAGATTTGGCCAGACAATTCAAGAAATGAAAAAAAAGTTATTCTGGGTAGGATCCCCAAGAAATTTCTCCCTAGAAAGTAAGTCCCACTGACAGAGGTTGCCAGAAAGGCCACAGTCAGGCAACTGATGGCCCAGAACACTGCCAGTGAATTAGCACAACCTTTCACCATTTTGACCTGAATTAAAATGTTATGAAGTTTAGCAAAGATCAAAAATTTGCCAGCCTCAGAGAGGAGGAAAGTCCTGGCTCAGCTAATCATACTTCTATTATGTTGCAATCTCTCTGATAAGACACTAGTTCACAATAGGGTCCTGTTAAAAGCCAAACACTGAACTTCATTTCTCTACAGAACACTCCTGGAGCAAGGTACAAAATAAATGAGTTGCTGCAGACAAATCTGCAATAGTATGTCATGCTATTTTATACAGGCAACGGACAAAGAAATGAGTTCAGAAGATTACTTTCAAGCCCAATGTGATTTTTGAATTGAAAGGCTGGCATCCTTCACCCTCTTGAATTGTAAATTTACTAAGAGAGGTGCATCCAGAATTCCTTCAGAATGTCACTACTTCAATATTAATGCTCCAGTTTTAACATGTTCTAGGGCAAATGCTTGTCTCTTGAGGACAGTTGGAAGACAGGGGTTAATGTCTCTACATGCTTTTCCTTCCTGGATGGATAGTTCAAGTTTTTGTTTCTTTAAACAATGGCTCTTCATGCTTGTTATATCTGGCAGCAATAACCTCTCCACTCTGAAATCTGGGGGAACGACAAACCCAGAAGTTGAATCTTGGTAAAAAACCCCACCAAAGTGTGGGCAGAGTCTGCCAGAGTTTTAAGTAAAGATCCCATATGGAAGCAATTTAAAGCTGAATTTCTGTTGAAAGACTATGTTAACTGTTATTCTTGAATGTAGATTTAGGATTTTATTAATTTAAAACAAAAAGGGCCATATGACCAGCAAAGACTACAAAGGAAATGGCATTGGTGTACTCTGGCTTTAGGAGAGTGTAATATATTTTTCATCACTAAAAAGAAAGCACCAGCCCACTGGGATGCAGGTTATGAGGGACTTCACTCTGATCCTAAGCCAAATATTTTCAGGCAAGGAAGTTTTATTTACATAAAACAGTAAAAATTGAAACTGAGAACTATTCCCCATCATGTGGATTTATTTAATAAGAAGAAAGAAGCATTACAAATACCACCATTTGCAAGACAAGCTTCTCTTCCCTGTGCTTCAAACACGGGTAAATTTTGTTTAGAAAAAGTGCCATAAGAGCCCTAGTTAGCACCCATGCATACACAGATGGGCTACCACGTTGTCCTCTCTGTCACTGACTTGAAGAAGCTGTCTGTCAGCTCTCCCCAAGTCCATTCACTTTAGTTCTTCCTCTTCCTGGGTATTATTGCCACAGTTCAGCAGAGGGATTAGGTCTGAGGGATGCCTTAATGATTAGCTGTCTGGAATCAATCCCTTATCACTGCGTCACAAGAAAACACAACACAAATTCACTGACACAAAAACCTGCCCCTTATTATATCCTCGCCAATGTTCTGGGTTCAGAGCATGCAGCTATTTTGAACCTTAAAGTGGGTTACACTAACTTGGAACAAGGCCTGCACATACTGAGCTAAATCAGGATTTCTTCGTTCAGTGCAAAATTCAAACCTCATTTTGCTCTGGATTAATTTTCGTAGGTAGACAAGCCCTAATATATTGAATAAGCATTTCCTCATTTTAGAGCATTTAGTGCTTACAGGGGTACTCTAGCAATGAGTTTTATGTTAAATACACAAAACTTGAAGCATTTTCTGGACCATGCAGAAAGACTTGTAAGTGAATCGCAGGAAAAGAGATTTTTTAAGCAGAGGAATAAAAGTTACAGATAGGTTTTGGAAGACAACAAGAAGACTCTGCAAAAGCAGCTTGTTACGGTAAAGGCTCCAGCTAGTCACTAACAGAGAAGACCAAGAACCCAACCAACAGCAAAGACTGCACAATTGCTCAGGTAGTGCCAGCATATCAAGTTTCTAGAGTTTCAGTTTTAGCTCCATTTGCAACAATTTGATTTCAGAGTCTTCAGTTTCCTTTCTTATCCTTCATCCTATATCTTACCCATTCATCCCCACTCCATGTCCACTTGTCCACAAGTTACTGTTCCCTCATTTGTGTCAATGCACTCAGTTCTATTACCGTGCCCTAAGCCTAATCTTTGATACTCTTCATTTTATACAAGGTGAAAGGAAGGGAAGGAGAGTGCCTTCTCTAAACATATTGGTTCAAAATTTAACTTGGAACAGAAACAACTGAATTTGGATAATTAAGGGAAGAGTAGCAGGACAAGTAGTTGGGAAAGAACTCCTTCAGCAGTCTATTGTTGGAGTGTCATGTTAGAGAATCACTCAGGTCTTACAAGGCAGAAGGAACTCAGAAACAGCAAGTACAGCACCAGACATACATGAAAGTTGTTCAATACTACTCAACAACACTAAACATCTATTACCAAACTGCACACACCACTCACTGCCTTACTGATTTTCATAACAAAAATTAAATACAAAAAGCATTCCATTTTGAGCTGCTGTTTTGGAAGTTCTGCAGCAGTGAAGTGTGAAAAGATTGAATCTATTTTTTTTGACAAGATGTTAGTAAATATCTGTTTATATGTCCCATTTTCTGTTCACATATTGAAGTGTTATGATCTGATCATATTTGGACACGGCATGATTTCCCCTCTCTAATTCTATGCTGACTACTCCCAATCACCTTCCTGTCCACAAAACATTCAAAAATAGCTTCAAGGATTTTTTTCTCTATAATCTTCTTGAGATCAAAGTGAGGCTTCTCAATCTGCAGTTTCTCAGATCACACTTTTTGCCTTTCTTGAAGACAGTGGTGACATTTGCTGTCTTCCAATCCTCAGGAACCTCTCCAGGTCACCATGACCTCCCTCTAAAGATGATAATCAAGAGTGGTCTTGCAGTAACAGCCAGCTCTCTCAACACCTGTGGGTGCACCCCATCAGGTCCACAGACTTGTGCACGTTCAGTTTGTTTAAATGATCCCTTATTGGAGCCTCCTTCACTGTCCATACTTTTCCACTGATCTCATGGTCCCAGGATTTCTGAAGTCAAGCCTCACCAGTAGACTGTGACAACAAAGGTACTGAGTACCCCTTGCCTCCTGCATGTCATTTGGAACCTGATTTCCTGTGCCATTTAGCAGCAGCCCCCCACATTTTCTCTACTCTTTCTTTTGCTACTAAATATCCCCATAAAAGGCCTGCCAGCTGCCTTTCATGTCCTGAGTTCCAGGTGGACTTTTGCTTTCCTGACCCCAATCCCTGCATGCTCAGAACTGTGTCTCTAGTCCTCCTGGGTCATCCGTCCCTGCTTGCACCTCTTTCTTATGTGCTTTCATTAGATGTTTTTGTTGGTTTGTTCACCCATGCAGGTTTCCTGCCACATTTACTCTCCTGTAAGCCAGGGTGGATCTTTCTTCAGGGCAGGAGGAAAAATCAACTAGCTGTCCTGGACACCTCCTGTCTTTGAGGCTGTATCCTATGGGATTCTTTCAAGTAAGTCTCTGAACAGGAGGGAGTCTACTCACATGGACTCCAAGTTCATGACTCAACATAGTTTAGCTTCTGAGTCACAGCCTCTCAAAGTGAAGAAAAAAATACAATGCAGAACTTTGATGATGCCTAAGACATGCCATGTCCATCAAAGAAGATTATTCAGAAGACTTAAATCTGAATGTAGCTACCACTCCAAAACGTACAAAGAATAGTAAGGTTTATTAATATAATCCTCTTTCAACTCTATTAGTCAGAGAGTAACTGCCATCCTTACTTTTTAAGGCAGCATCTCCTAACTGTGATGCAGGTCTTCTTAGAGAGTGCCTCCATTTCCTCTGGAATATGCTTAGTGCAGGCAGGAGTCAGTAAGGTACTGCATGTGGCACAGACTCATTAGGACAGAATCATTTAAGATAAAACGATCTGAAGCTGTAAAGAAGAACTGGAATACTAATCTTTATAATAAAAATCTAGGGTCAGAAGAAACACAATTTTTTCCTTCTAAAAGATTCAGTGCAAGAAAGAGCCTCTTAAGAGGAGAAAAAGCACTGTTGAAACAAGAAAAGAGAGATAAAGTCATTGCCAGTTCTACTACAGAAGACTTTGAAGATTAGGTTCAACTAGTTTGTGTACCAAACATTGAACCAGTGTGCAAAAAAAGAGACAATTGTTGTATCTGTTTATAGCAGGCATGAGCAAAAGGAAGGCAAGATAAGACACTTACTGTATCAAGCATCTCTTTGGTATGAGCTGCAGACAAACAGAATCTGGCTCTGGACTCGATGATGGGGGTGGCTGGGAAGCCCACAACCACAACACCGATGTTCCGCTTCAGCATCTCACGCCCAAACGCACTGCCAGAGAGAACAAGAGCGTCACAATTATTCCAGTGGCAGCAAAGCCAGAGCATGAAGGCCTCAGTGTGTTAATGCATACAGGCCCTTGCTGAAACAAGTATGTAACACCACGATTTGGAACTTCTGGTGCTTAGTGGCAGAATGCCTGCTCACAGTAGTCTTTTTTAATTCAATCCCAAAGTGGCCCTTCTCGAAAGGTTTCACTGTATTAAGTTCTAACAAAGCTGAAAGATTATATGTGGCAGGGACTGGTCTTTTAGCAGGCTGTTTCTAAATGGATTTGTAATTTGAGCTTGGAAATCTTTCTGATAGGGATTTTGGCTCCAAAGTTTGACTATATCAGGAATCCCTCATGCTGCAATACCCCAAAGTGGATGTTTCTGCAGTTTCAAGATGTTGTGTTGTCACCAATTTAACTCGATTAAAGGGTATTATTGTGTCACAGAATGTACACTTTTTAAGAGCCTATAATGAGAACCATTGAATTGCCACAGTAAACTGAGATAATCTAGTATGATACCAAATATTTTTAAGGAAGGTGCAAAAATCTCATACAACTGTCACACACTTCTTACACAAAACAAACTCTTAAAGGGCTTAAAGAAATTAGTGGCTGTGAGTATGCTATGAGAGGCACAAAGATCTTGATCCTTTCTGTAATGGCAGTGCAATTGAGGATGTTTCTACATGCCACAAGAAATGGTTAATCCATTTGGAACTGATCTTATTGTGAGAAGAAGCAATGAACTTAAGAGGCTTATAAGGATGTACAACAATAACATTCTTTTACTGAGTTTTTAAATTAGTAAGTTACTGGCCCAACTGCTCAGCTAATAAACATTTCCAAGGAAAAGACTGTACTGACTGGCAGACCAGCTGGGAGGTGCAAACAGTACCTCTGGGTGCTGGATAGTGTACCCTGCAGATCGTGCAACACTCATAAAGGTAAGAGTCCTTTTAAACTTTGTTACACTGAGAAGGGTGGGGAGAGACTTCATGCACAGTGCTAGGTGATGTTTTTGTTGTGTCAGTCACAGCGCTTTGCCAGACGGAAGCCTAACTCAGCTAGTAAAGCACTAGAGATGTTCGATATGGCTTAAAAAGAAACTGTGCTTTCCACATTTGAAAGTGTTGATTGAGCACTGCATTATACAGACACTGAAAAGCAGTGGTCAAAGCCAAGCTGTCCTTGAAATCAGGTTTATGTTTATGTAGCAAAAATGTTTAATATATACTTTACAGCTTCCTTGAAGAATTCTAGCCTTAATTATCCACATTGCACCCGGGAAGTGCATAATCATTTCTAGAGCTATGTGCTACAGTTGTATGAGTATTTACAATACCAATACCTGAGTGATTAAAACCAGACCTCTTAAAAACTTGGGATTCATTAAATATACATGTCCCATCATGTCTTGCCTGCCCCTGCTTTTCATTTTTTTAATTTTCAAAGTTCATCTATGGCAATGTTGGCTGTTTCTGATCCAGGAGCTGGTTGAAAGACTTCCTCCAGTAATTTTTAATGTTAATTTTCGTTCAATTTCAGCTCCTCTTTATCACATTTATACACTTTACATATAAACAGAATGGAAACACACAAACAGCGCCCAGCACACCCCCAAACCTTTAAAACAAGACTTGTAGCAGCAGAATTGCATCCCCAAAGTGCTTCCTTGCTGGTCCAAGCCACAAACTTCAGTGTTCTCAAGATCACTTTTATATGAAGTTTCCATGTTTTATAAAACTCAGTAATGATCATAAAAGCAAAAATCAAACCAGTCTTTTCTTATACTTAGACAATTCTTAGTATCCTTGTACCATCCTAGCTTTAAAAAAGACAGATAAGAAGTCATGCTGTCAAACCTACCCAATTTTTGCAGGCATGTACAGCATCAGAGGCACTACAGGGGAATCTTCATTTCCATAGATAATGAAGCCCATCTCTTTCAGTCGTCTCCTGAAATATCTCGTGTTCTCTGCTAGCTGCTGCACACGTGCTCTTCCTAGAAAAGAAATTTAGGTAAGGCTGTGAACTCAATTGTCTTTAGTCACACACGTTAACTGCAACACAAGACCTCCTGCTAAAGTACAACATATGAATGTGCTGCCTGTGTTTATGGAAGCATTAAATATAAATGCAAACTGGAATATGCAGTTTCTTCTTCCTCATGTAATCAAGATTGATCATCCATTTTCTGACAAGTCTGTAGCTGAATGGACTAGGACAGGCATAACCATCAAGTCCAAGCATCCCCTAGTTTGTCGTATTAGGTTTTCAATCAAGAGGTACCTGGCAAAACAAAGTTGTTACCTGCTCTTAAACAAGATTCAAAATTTGCTCAAAATTCACTAGTAACTGCATCTTGAAGAAGAGTTTGCTTACACTTTGAATAATTAATGGACGCTATTGAGTCAGCTGGGGCTGTTCACCACATTTTGTCCTTCTTGCCTGTATTAATGGAAATTACTACTTTCCTCTTCAGATATCCTTGCTGAACTGATCACGTGGCTGCTCCCTAACCTTTTTCACTTAAAATGAGCTGGGTTTAAATTAAACCAATTACTTCTGATAATCCAGCTCATTTCACATAACTGGCAGCAGCCAATTTATCATGTATTCAGCCAAATCTGTATGGATTTTTTTTTACATTTGTCAAAATCAGTACACAAAACATTAGATAGCTTAATTTAAATATTCCAGCTGTTCAGATATGCATAGAACAATGTATTTAATTAAATTCTAGCCTAGCACAGTGTACTACGTTCCTGTATTGCCCAGAAAAAGGTTCACATCATCTTACCTAAGCAGTTCATAATGCATTTCTGATCAATTAATACTCTAATGTGCTTAAGAGATTAAGCACCATGCCATTGAAGAGACCATAACAAGCAAAACTTTTTGTTACTTTACTCTGGTCCACAGAGTGTATTTCTGGATAACTGATTATCCAAATAGTGCCTTGTTCAGATGGGTAATTCATATACCAAACCATTAAATGTACAGCAATGTGGATTTATGCCACAGTGAAGTCAGCAGCTAGATATTAATCATCTTCCTTTAGAGTTGTAGATAACATAACGTGATTAACTAAAAGGAACGTCAGGTCTCAAAGAAACATCTGACACCCACACAACTCTGCTCCAGGCCAGAACAAATGTAATTTTAAGAACTTATACAGTATTTGTTGCCAAGAGTATCAGACATTCCACCCACAACCAGGCAATCAAAGGGAAAATCCCATCAAAGGCATCACATAAGAAAAAGGATGAAACCTGTTAAGTTTGCAAAATGTGGCCTATCATTAGTGGGTAGGAGCTGGTATTTTTAACAGCACTGGCTGCCATTTAAGACATCTCTTCTTCTCCATTAAGAGCATTATTTCTTAATCTTGTCACCCCCAGAGTTTCTGCAAAAGCTTCATTCCTCTTCCCCCAAAAGCAGTAAGATTTCAGTAAAACACAAAAGTATCCAGAGCTTATGAAACGAAATTTTTAACTGGTTCACATCAGAGCAGATCCTCTACTGGAGACTCAGCTTTCTCTTACTTTTTCAAACTAATTGTTTGGTTGAATACCTCAGACTGCAAAATCAAGTTGAAAAAAAGAAATAAACCCAACAAAATTAGAAGAAACAGGCCTACTGCCGGATACTAAAATAGTGGGCCAAAAGCCACTAGTTGCATTTCTAACATTAAGGTAATCAATAAATACACAAGTGTCCAAAGCAAACTACATGGAGAAAGAAACTACTTTGGTAGGTCTCAAGAAAGCAGTATTTGCATATCTCCTACACAGAAATGCATCAATTTCTGACATTTCATGTCAGTGATGTACAACTGCATCAAAATGCAAATCAGATTTCACCATTACAGAGTAGTAAGGTAATGTATCCAGCTGCTGTGATTAGCCCCTCTCCCATGTCAAGTAATTCAGTTTTTGCTATATATTTTCTCCATGTTCCCATAAAGCATGGTTTACAGTGCTTTAAGCAGGAGGAACTTCATCACCTTTATGGTTTTCCCCTCTACACATTCACACCCTTTTCCATGTTGTTAGGAGCCTTCCAGACTAAAGATTAAAGAGTAATCTTAATTTGTAGTTGGCAACTGCTTCACAGTCTTCCCTGAACTCCTTCCAATAAAGAGGTTATGATTCTAGATTTGTCCTTGTAGATTGAAGAGTGCTTTGAGATGTAAACAAGCTTCATGCACAAGTCTTTCAGTTCTCTACAAAGATGTAATCACCTATTACAGCAACTGAGATTTGGAAGATGCTTGCCTTCTCCAGGCTTGTGGGTCTCAAAGGCATGTCAGCTTTTACTTCACTTTAGAATCATCAGGCAATTTAATGAAATTATTACCTCTAAAAACTTGTCACTGTGGCTACAATAATATTACCAAGAACTTGAAAACATATTCAGTGGCATCTTCTCACTACCCACCACGTGTCATTACCAGCTGAAGAGAACTGTAGCCATGGTGAAGCAAAGCACCAGGAATCACAGGTTCCTTGTCCTCTGCTCACCTTTTTCCCTGCATCCCACGCAACTACTCTTCTCTGCACTTCAGTGTGTTTAGCCTTCTATTCTACTATAAAATCCTGCACTTGAAGAGTGATGCCGCATGCTAATTGCGTAAGGTTTGCAATATTATACAACAAGCATATACCCAGTGTTCAGCTCTGCTAACATTGGCTGGTCCAGCCCCACTGGTACATACTAGAGTAGCAGGCTGTAACTGCTACTACAGTTCTACCATGTTTTCTGGGACCACAAAGACAAAACAAGCAAAGCCTGGAGACAGCAGTAAGTACCATTGCTAATCCCAGTTGTACACAAATAGTGCTTGAGCATTCAAGACTGGATCTCAAAATCCCTTCTCAGCCCAAGCACATTCTGAAGCTCAGAGCTCTGTCCACATCTGCTCAGCTGTAGGCTTAGAAAAATTTCCAGGACTGCAGCAATTCTCCAGAAGCCAGCTTTTTTGGCAGTATGCAGCTTCATTTTTAAAACCAGAGAAAAAAGGCCTGATCAGACACCACCCTGCCAATTGTTCTTGCACAGGAGTTGTGCAATGATTCTGGTAACATCCTTTCATCTAAGAAACTGGAATGTGATGACCTTCAGGGAGGGAAGGAAATGGGAAAAAAAGGGATGATTACTGGAACTGAGTTCTTCAAAAGGCTAAAAAAACTAGAGAACTGCTTATCAGATCAACTGATCTGAAGTCCCTCATGGGTCCTTTAAATGGCTTAAACTAGCTACTGACAGACCAACACTGGAATTACAGGATTAACTAATAACTTCTCCATTACTTCTATACCCTTTTGCAAGTTTACTGCAGTCCTATCAAGATTGCTCTTGCAATTCAGTAAAACACTTTCTTGCTTGTAGCAGCCTAGGCACCATTCAGCCTGAAGTGCACATCTATCTGCTAGAGAACATGGTGCTATTGTATCAGAAGTAAAGGTCACGTGCCATCTAAAGGAGAGAAACACTCTCCTGACACAAATACATAAGGCAAACAATATTCTTTAAAAAATGCAGATAGCATCTCCCTGGAAAAAAAAATTCCAACACTCTAGAGAAAGCATTCCATTATGAATCCAAAATTTAATAATAAAATTTAATAAACAAGTGCTGAGAGAGATGGGGCGGTCCTGTGGCATAGCGGAGCACTCTGGTCTCCGACTCCCAAGGTCGCGAGTTCGAGTCTCAGTACGGGCGGCCCTGGCAGTTCAATGCCTCCCTGCCATCCCATCCCGTCAGATCTCGGATGCTCAGCAGGGTCAGCCCCGGTTAGTTCCGGGTGCTGTAGATACAGTCCTAAGGAGACGTCACTGTCACTGTCCAAGCTTGCTCGGCCGTGGCAAATGAACCTTAGGACTTAAACGGTGGGGCCAGTTCTGCGCACGCTGTGTCTCACCTAAAAAAATCCCCTGCGCAGGCTCGGAGGGCACACATGGGGTGAGCCTTTCCCAAATCTGCGTTCGCGAAGATTGGCCATTATATTATGAATCCAAAAGCATGAGATGCACATTCCTTGCAACTCCTGGAAAGTAAATTAGGGTTTCTTTCAGGACAGGTTCCTACAGGCTGAAAGAGTAATACTACACTATTGAAGGTCTCTGCCTTAGAGGTCATATTGCTCACAAAGACAGCAGCAGCAGCTCCCGGGATATTTGCAAAATAGCTCCACAAGTGCTCCAAAAACAGCGCTATGGTGGTTCCCCTGAGTGTGAGCTCGGTCAGACAGCGGAGGAATTGCTGAGCGCTCCAGGAAAGACTCTGAGAGTCCACGGTCCTCCGGCAGGCAAAACCAAGGTGCAGGCAAAACCAAGGTACAGAGAAAGCAGTCCCAGCCTGTGCCCACCTTTTATCTCCTGTTTGTTAAGTTCCCAGGATGCTCCATTCCATTTTTCTTGAGAGCCCCAAGGAGAGTCTTCCCCTGATTCAGCTTGGACGGGGGCAGTGCATGCACTCTGAAATTATGCAGTGGGTATGAATATTCATCACTGAAAACGTTCCCATCTAGCTAAAACTACAACAGACCGAGAAGATCAAGAAAGGTAAAGAAATACTATAAAGAAGACTTTCCCTTGGTCAGGAAGGTCTGGCTAAGAGAACACTTAGGAAGACTTGACATCCACACATCCATGGGTCCTGATGGGATGCATTCACAAGTGCTGAGAGAGATGGAGAACACCATAGCAAGGCAGCTCATGATTATCTTTGAAAGGTCATGGAGATCAGGAGAGGTGCCTGAGGACTGGAAGAAATCAAGTATCACCCTGATCTTGCAAAAGGGCAAGAAATAGGACCCAGGAAACTACTAGGCATTTAGCCTGACCTCAATCCCTGGAAAGGTGATGGGTTGCTTTATTCTGGAGACCCTCTCTATCCACATGGAAGACAAGAAGGTGATCAGGAGTAGTCAGTATGAATTCACTAAAGGTAAATCATGCTTGACCAACCTGGATAGATGTGAGGAGAAGAGTGGATATTGTCTACCTCAACTTTAGCAAGGCTTCTGGTACTCAGGAAGTGTGGACAGAATGAGTGGACAATGAGGTGGATTGAGATCTGGCTGAACAGCAGAACCCAGAGAGTCGTATTCAGTGGCACAGGGTCTCCAGCTGGAGGCCTGTCACTAGTGGTGTCCCCCAGGGTTCAGTACTGGTCCCAGTATTGTTTAACCTATTCACTGACTTGAATGGAGGGGCAGACACCTCCCCAGCAGTTTGCTGACAGCACCAAGGTGGGAGGAGTGGCCAACACTGCAGAAACACTTCAACAGGTTGAAGAGGTCGGCAGAGAAGAACTGCCTGAAATTCAACAAAGGAAAATGCAGGGTCCTGCACCAGTACAGGCTGGGGGCTGACCTGCCAGAAAGCAACTCTGCGGAGAAGGACCTGGGGGTCCTGGTGGACAACAAGCTGCCCATCATAGAAGTTCATGCCTAAACTAACAGTTGAAATACCTCAAGGATTCTCAGACAATCTTTATTTGCAAAAGGCATTTTAATAAATAAGCAGTAATTGTTCAGCAGTTAAAACTTTTTGCAAGACCAGGATGTACTTCGCCTTTGGAAAAAAAATAATTAAAAAAAGACACTTCTTAGAGCTGATGTCTGTGCAACTTCTCTTTTCCATGTTCACAAAAATCATCTCTACAAAGAACAAAGAAGCCCCAGAATTTGTGGAAGTTACTCTGTCACAAAGACCTAATATTTGTAATGTTTCTGTCATCTATTAAGACTGATGAATAAACTATCATAGACAATATTGGTCACAAAGGAAAATTCAGTTCAAGCAGGATGTATTTGTTTTTCCCCCACTTTTGTGATCTCTCAGCAATAATTGGAGAGCAATCACAAATCTGTTCTTCTAAACAATGCAACACTTCATCAGCACAGCTTCTTGAGAAGTAAAAGGCAAGTTGCATTGTACACAGACAGACTACCAGCTGACACTGAACTCAGAGGGGCAAACCAACTTCAGATAGGCAAAAACACACACAAGCATGATTTTATCTGCTTGTCACACTAGGGATCACTGCCTCCTGGATCTAAAGAAAGATACTTGGGGCAATACAAAGGAAGCTGTGTGTTTACATTTGTAATTAATTCTTATAAAGACTTAAAGGAAAATTAGTAGGACATATCTTGAAAAATGGTTCCTAACCAGTAAAACTGTAAAATGTATGCAGCACAAGCTCTTGCTGGGCAACAAATACCAGTTCATATTAGGTAGCTATGCTGAAGTTACTCTATATTCTTTCATTAACCAATCTTTTAGCTGCTCAACACATTAAAGTTTTATTATTGCAGTCTTAATCTATTTATTTTATTGTCAATGTGGACAGAGAGGCTAAACTAAGCAATTTCATGCCTTTACCTTACATACTGTTTGAAGACTAACATACATGTTTTTAATGATTAAATGAAAAATGTAGAATAAAAAAACCCCTCTTGATATGAATAGACTGCAATTCAGTATGAGCAGAATTGTTCCGCTTGGGATACATACTCATTGCCTCAATTACTCAGTCCCTCAATAACAGCTCATTCTGTAACACACTGAACACTTTCAGTTTCGGTTTTCATTATATGAGCATGGAAATTTAAACATTTACTAGCACAAATTTGTAAGAATTTGGTGAGAATTTGTGAAGATGTACTCTGATAGTAGCAGACTGTCTCTGGTAAGACTCAATATGTGTCTAACAAGAAGTAGGTTTTGTTAGTAAGATTGATTGAGGCATATTAAAGACATGTTTTAAATCACTGCAAGAAGAAGATTAGGGCAAGTTCATCTTAATATCAGATCCATAAGGCATCTTTGAGATGAAAACACTCTATTTTCTTTATGGAAAATCAGTCTCTAATGTAGTTCACTTTGCATTGTTTTTCCAGCTTGTCCTATCTTACAAACTTCTGACAGCACAGAGGTGTTAGACATGAGAGGCATGATATTACCTACTGATAGATGTGCCATCCTTAATTTGTGGCAGAATCATTTCTGATAGTACAGCATACCTTATTTCAGTAGAGGAAGGGATTTATCCAGCAAGAACTTTACCCTGACANACTTTAGCAAGGCTTCTGGTACTCAGGAAGTGTGGACAGAATGAGTGGACAGTGAGGTGGATTGAGATCTGGCTGAACAGCAGAACCCAGAGAGTCGTATTCAGTGGCACAGGGTCTCCAGCTGGAGGCCTGTCACTAGTGGTGTCCCCCAGGGTTCAGTACTGGTCCCAGTATTGTTTAACCTATTCACTGACTTGAATGGAGGGGCAGACACCTCCCCAGCAGTTTGCTGACAGCACCAAGGTGGGAGGAGTGGCCAACACTGCAGAAACACTTCAACAGGTTGAAGAGGTCGGCAGAGAAGAACTGCCTGAAATTCAACAAAGGAAAATGCAGGGTCCTGCACCAGTACAGGCTGGGGGCTGACCTGCCAGAAAGCAACTCTGCGGAGAAGGACCTGGGGGTCCTGGTGGACAACAAGCTGCCCATCATAGAAGTTCATGCCTAAACTAACAGTTGAAATACCTCAAGGATTCTCAGACAATCTTTATTTGCAAAAGGCATTTTAATAAATAAGCAGTAATTGTTCAGCAGTTAAAACTTTTTGCAAGACCAGGATGTACTTCGCCTTTGGAAAAAAAATAATTAAAAAAAGACACTTCTTAGAGCTGATGTCTGTGCAACTTCTCTTTTCCATGTTCACAAAAATCATCTCTACAAAGAACAAAGAAGCCCCAGAATTTGTGGAAGTTACTCTGTCACAAAGACCTAATATTTGTAATGTTTCTGTCATCTATTAAGACTGATGAATAAACTATCATAGACAATATTGGTCACAAAGGAAAATTCAGTTCAAGCAGGATGTATTTGTTTTTCCCCCACTTTTGTGATCTCTCAGCAATAATTGGAGAGCAATCACAAATCTGTTCTTCTAAACAATGCAACACTTCATCAGCACAGCTTCTTGAGAAGTAAAAGGCAAGTTGCATTGTACACAGACAGACTACCAGCTGACACTGAACTCAGAGGGGCAAACCAACTTCAGATAGGCAAAAACACACACAAGCATGATTTTATCTGCTTGTCACACTAGGGATCACTGCCTCCTGGATCTAAAGAAAGATACTTGGGGCAATACAAAGGAAGCTGTGTGTTTACATTTGTAATTAATTCTTATAAAGACTTAAAGGAAAATTAGTAGGACATATCTTGAAAAATGGTTCCTAACCAGTAAAACTGTAAAATGTATGCAGCACAAGCTCTTGCTGGGCAACAAATACCAGTTCATATTAGGTAGCTATGCTGAAGTTACTCTATATTCTTTCATTAACCAATCTTTTAGCTGCTCAACACATTAAAGTTTTATTATTGCAGTCTTAATCTATTTATTTTATTGTCAATGTGGACAGAGAGGCTAAACTAAGCAATTTCATGCCTTTACCTTACATACTGTTTGAAGACTAACATACATGTTTTTAATGATTAAATGAAAAATGTAGAATAAAAAAACCCCTCTTGATATGAATAGACTGCAATTCAGTATGAGCAGAATTGTTCCGCTTGGGATACATACTCATTGCCTCAATTACTCAGTCCCTCAATAACAGCTCATTCTGTAACACACTGAACACTTTCAGTTTCGGTTTTCATTATATGAGCATGGAAATTTAAACATTTACTAGCACAAATTTGTAAGAATTTGGTGAGAATTTGTGAAGATGTACTCTGATAGTAGCAGACTGTCTCTGGTAAGACTCAATATGTGTCTAACAAGAAGTAGGTTTTGTTAGTAAGATTGATTGAGGCATATTAAAGACATGTTTTAAATCACTGCAAGAAGAAGATTAGGGCAAGTTCATCTTAATATCAGATCCATAAGGCATCTTTGAGATGAAAACACTCTATTTTCTTTATGGAAAATCAGTCTCTAATGTAGTTCACTTTGCATTGTTTTTCCAGCTTGTCCTATCTTACAAACTTCTGACAGCACAGAGGTGTTAGACATGAGAGGCATGATATTACCTACTGATAGATGTGCCATCCTTAATTTGTGGCAGAATCATTTCTGATAGTACAGCATACCTTATTTCAGTAGAGGAAGGGATTTATCCAGCAAGAACTTTACCCTGACAAATACCACAGCTTTACTGGTGTTAGCATAACCTCAGCAGGTATACTTTGCTTGGAGGGCTATCACTTTTGTAGGACTGCTCATCTGGGCAGGTTTCTTATCCTCTCCTCTCCTGACAGCCACAGTCATCTAATAAAACTTTTCCCTCCTGTGTAACAAATGCTTTCCCAGAACTAAACAAGTTAAGTTTTTGGCCTTTCTTAGAAGAAAAATTAAAAATCAAGCTAATTAGAAGAAGATACTTGGCCAACTAAGTGCTCATGGGGACTATGGCTCTGTGTGCATTTATACGCAGAATCACAGACTGGGTAAGGTGGTGGTTCATTTGGTCCAACCTCCCTGCTCAGGCAGGGTCATTCTAGAGTACATTTCACAGGATTGCATCCAGATAGTTCTTGAATATCTCCAGGGAGGGAGACTCCACAACCTCTCTGGGCAATGTGTTCCAAACACCTTCTTCATGTTCAGGTGAAACTTCCTGTGCCTCAGTCTCTGCTCCGTGCCTCTCGTCCTATTGCTTGACGCCAAAGAGCAGAGTCTGGCTCCACCCTCTTGACACCCTCCCTTCAGATACTTGTATACATTGATGAGGTCCCCTCTCAGTCATCTCTTCTTGAGGCTGAGTAGGCCAGCTCCTTCAGCCTTTCCTCGTAAGACAGATGCTCCCTTAATCATCTTTGTGGCCCCTCATTGGACTTGCACCAGGAGCTCCCTGTCTCTCTTGTACTGAGGAGCCCAGCCCTGGACACAACACTCCACATGGGGCCTCACCAGGACTGAGTAGAGGGGCAGGATCACCTCCCTTGACCTATTGGCAATACTCTTCCTAATGCACCCCAGGATAACACTGACCTTCTTGGTCACGAGGGCACACTGCTGGCTCATGGGCAGCTTTCTATCAAACAGGACACACAGGTCCTTCTCCACAGATCTGTCTTCCAGCAGGTCAGCCCTGCTGGAAAGCCACATGCACATAGTGTGAAAGGACATCAAAGCAGCAAATCTCAAGCTACTTTTTCAGCAAATAATGCTGAAAGGCATTTTATAACCTGAGCACTAATGTTTACTGACTGTTGTGTGGAATAAAAAAAGCTTTTGGAAAGGGTCAGTTCTGTTACATACACTGTTGTTACCAAATGACACGACCAACCTACAAACCAATTTTGTGGAAATATTTGACTATGTAAACTTACTAAAATTTTTAGCAGACATGTATGTAAACAAAAGCCAACCTTCACTGAAAACAAATTTCAAAAACAAACAAAACCCCCAAAGGCACACACCAAAAAAAAAAAAAGATAAGGAAAAAAAAAAGATAGAAAGCTATCACAATCCATTACAAAGGCATAGAGAACAAAGTGACATCATTGTGTCCTGCTCTCCAACAGAATATGGCTAAATACACCCTGCACCGAAATGATATGGACCAGGCTGCAACATTTTGTCATTGCTTTTCTGAGAGCACCAGTGTGAACAACACAGAAGATAAAGCACTATTTCATTAGCATGGATAGAGCTTTTCCTCCATATACACCTTGCTATCAATGGGCCAAACAGAAGAAAATAAGAGAATTTCTACTTCTAAAAGCCTGAATTTTCAGACATTGGGAAGTGCTTAAATCAAAGTAAACTGGTGAGGAAAACCTGGTTACAAATATCATTCTCTAGAAGTTTGTTTTTTCAAGTCAGAGTGATGCTATAATATAATCGAGCTTGTAAATTTTTCCACATTAAACCCCCCTTGTTTTTGCAAAGGCTTATATTTTCATTCTGTTTATTATTCCTGCATTTCTGTCTTTTGGTTGGCTGTTTCAAGTGGAAGACATAATTCTGTGTATTCTGTTTTGGAAACACGCATTTTTCAAATCTCAACCAGGAATTCAATACTCTTCTGCTGATTTAACAGATTCTCCACTAAGCTTTCAGAAGCTAAGTTGCCTCCCAAGGGCTTATGAAGATCTTTTGCAATGTTAACATAATAAGTCAAGTTGTTTTCTGGACACTAAACTTGTAAATACTTCATAATTAAAAAACCAACACAACAGCCAATTTCTTTTTTTGAGAAGATGTACAAGCACTTCTACCCTTTTACTGCCATGAACATGTTTTTCATACAAGGTACCGAAAACTCCCCTCTTGAAGGCTTCTATTGAAAAGCAGAAGTCAAGCATGGCTTCTAATAACATTTGCATGCTGAAAAAAAACCCCAACAAAATGTTTTTATATTTATCAACTAGCAGAAAGAACAAGCACAATTTAAGAATATCTGACCGGAAACAAGGGTCAGATTAGAAACAAGGTAGTACCAGATAGGGACTACAGGGAGTAACTTAAAACCAGAGAAAGTAGAGTGAGATTTAAAACTAAAAACCACTGGAACACTAAACAAAATTCCAGTCCAATGATGATTAAATGCCAACACTTTTACCTTTTAAGGAAAAGTTGCACTAAGAGAGATGGGGAGAGCACAATGCTGTTAAAAATGCTGTAATGGATGTTTAAGGACCTAGGATGTGCTGATTTCATCCAGTGCCAATTTTAAGACGCTTGTAACATCATCTGTCAGAAGACTCCTGACATGAACTCACACCCCAAGGCAGAAAGAGGGATCAAGACCTATTCACATGTACAAGCCTGCCAAAGGCAGCACTCATCCACTCAATAATGGAAAGGTGACCTCCCACAGCAACCTATTCTGTCAGCCTCAAAAAAAAAGTGATTTACAACAGCTCATGAACAAGATGGAGGTATAAAGCAAAGTTTCAGTGGTTTCTTTTAAGAGATCATACTATGCAAGCTAATAAAGAAAATTCTATACATATTTATATTACATACTGATTTCTTATCTTTCAGAATGCTTTTCCTATCTCATTGTTTTAAGTTCCAGGGACAAGGTGGCTCCACATGTTTCAATCTGCTTTGTCCAAGTTTGCTTGTGTGAACACTGCATTGCTGCCAATGTTTGCAGCCAGAATTATACCTCCTTCCCTTCAGAGGCTGTCTCCGGATTTTCATTATAAATCTTCAGAAAAGTACTATACACAACTATACAATGTAACCTGAGATTGCACAGAGACACATTAAAACGTATGGGCCACAATACTATATTCCCCCAGTTTTACATTAGAAATCACAGAATACGCTGGGTTGGAAGGGACCTACAAGGATCATGGAGTCCAACTCCTGGCACTGCACAGGACCATCTCTAAGAGTCACACCATGTGCCTGAGAGTATCATTCAAATGCTTCTTGAACTCTGTGCCGCTTGGTGCTGTGACCACTTCCAGTGCCCAACCACCCTCTGGGTGAAGAACTTTTTCTAATATCCAACCTAAACCTCCTGTGACACAACTTCAGGCCATTCCCTCAGGTTCTGTCACTGGTCACTCCAGAGAAGAGATCAGAGTCTGGCCCTGCTCTTCCTCTCATGAGGAAGAAAACACCAGCTCACAGTGGCAAATGCCAAGAGAACCTGCCAAAACAATGAGAAATTTAGAGAAAATAATTAAAAACTCAACTCAGCGCTATTACATTACTGTTTAATAGCTCAAACTCTAGTATTTAGCAAACCAGTCAGAAGACAGAATTGACTCACCGGGGTTTTTGCAGGGCTGATGGGGAATTCAGGTTTAAAGCAAGCTTGGAAATGGAAGAGTCTTTGGGCTGCATTTCTTGAGCCCAGGGTCACCAGAAGGACGAGGCACCTTCCACTAGTGGCCAGTGCTGCACACCAGGAGTCCACAACTGTGGTACCCAAGGGTGCCTGAGACCTGCTCACAGCATGTGCTCCCCCAAAAATGCCTACACTGCATCACGGGAAATCCGTGCTTAATTCACCCAGGAGATGCTAAGGAATCACCAATGGGACAGTTGAGTCAAGTTATTTATTCTTCTGACATACTTGTGTGCTGCCCGACTTCACTGCTTGGGAGAGAAACTACAAATAACACGGTAGGAGAAGTCCAGTTTAAGAGCCAGCACTTGAAAGCATGGATGAGGAAATCCAAAGACCACTGAGAGCTCATGTTCATGGCCATATGGCAGTAGCATTAGCAACGATTTATTTTAGGAGAAGCGGTGAAGGGCCTGGCTCGTGACCATTCTGAGTTAACCCCACGACTGTGGCTTTCAGCAATACTGTACGCAGGGGATTTGCTTGGATTACACGGGCACTCAGCATGGAGCCACTGCAGAGGTGATGGCAAAAATGCTCAGTGCTATAAAGGAGAAAGGAAAATGGTCAAATCTGATTTTTTAAATTGGCAATGGTAAAACCAAAGAGAATCAGAAACAGAAAAAGGAGTAAGGAAAAATTATGGCTGATATTCTTGGCATTGAAAGGTCTCAGAGAAACAAAATTTATGCTAATATTAACTATCTGTCATTGCATTTGCTATCAAACTAAACAGTTCCAGTGGAGTCTAAAGGCATGCCAAAAAACAGCTGGGTGCGCGTATTGTGTACTCACTGAGTTTATATATACTGGTGAGATTGAAGCCTTTGGCATATTCCAGAGCCCAGAGGAATATTTTTATATTTGCACTTTCTGCTTTTGTTTGCAACTACCAGCTGCATTTAGAGAACTCCAAGGCAGCCTGCTCTCCCCATGAACTTCATCATAAAGATATGCAGCTCTCACCAAGACAAGATCATGTCTCTTGATATGACTGGAAAGATACAAACTGTTAGAATCATAAAATGATTTGGGTTGGAAAGGACCTTAAAGATCATCTAGTTCCATTCCCCCTGCCGTGACCAGGAACATCTTTCGCTACAGCAGGTTGTTCAGAGCCCCATTCAACCTGGCCTTAAATAGTTCCAGGGATGGGGCATCTACCACTCCCCTGGGTAGCCTGGGCCTGTGTTCCACCACCTTTGGTGTAACCTTTTAGTTTAAAACCATTGCCCCTTGTCCTATCACAATAGGTCCTACCAAAAAGTTTGTCCTCATCCTTCTTATAAGCTCCTTCTAAGTATAGAAAAGCCACCATGGAGGTACTTTGCCAGATCTTGCTAATTGTTCAAAATAGCATACATTTCACAGTTTATTGTTCTATTAATAGAAACTCTAAGTTGGTGGCCACAAAAGAACTTGACTGATGAGGCTGCATATGCACTTCAAATATCACAGTAACAGTATTGCCCAACCTTGCTGTAGCCAATAAAACAGTATTTGTATTGACAGGGTAAGTCTGATTTCTTCATACTGCTCTGCTCTGTGTATCATTTAAACTTGTCTAGAGCAGTGGCAATGTCTGCACAGCAGTGAGCACAAGTTTTAGCTCATGTCAAAGAGATTCTGCAATATGGGGGTACAAACATGTTACAAAATGATATGGCAATAAAATCAGCTAAAATGGCTGCTCCTCTGTGCACAGCCATGACAGTATTTTAATTATTTGATTACTCATCTTTGGCCTCAAACAACAGGCTTCATCATGTGAACAGAGACTTTGAAATAAGATACATATTCTAGGGAGATCAGCATGAATAAACATTTTAAGGAGTTAGTAAGAGCAGTATTAAACTCAACTGATTTAAACTGAGCCAATGTTTATCGAACTACGGGAGTCAGCTTTTCTACAGCAAAAATCTTTTTTTTAAGATCCTGAAAACTCAAGCTTTAAAGAGAGATTAAACCAGCAGAATGTTACTGATGTTACAGAAAAAAAGACTTGTTAACAGACCATCCTGCCTCAAATCTGGCCAATGCTGACTCCTAAAAGCCGCATAAACCAAATATGTAGTAATAGTTGCAAATATATAAAATGAGTAAACTCCATTAGAGGTGTTTCCAGTTGCTGAAACAGAAAGTATTGGTCCATAGTCAATAAAGTGGAAGGGAAATTATTTCTTAATAACTCAATTCTATAATTATTTTGTGTGCATGTAGGTTTAATCTTCTGGGTGTACATACATCATTAGTAATCAACTTTTATACTTTTTGCCTTTTTAGTTGGCACAATTGTATAGCAACCTGCATCTTCCCCATCCAACTGAAACAAGGTTAATGCTCAGCCCTACATACATCCTTTACAGATTCTCAACTACAGAATTCGGTACCATTACTCATAGGAAAATAGCATGAAAGTAACACCTCAAGTATTTACATTCATTAAGGAAGGTAGATCTAAAACTCCACACGATGGAAGACCCCAAGCACTCCCTTTCATTACAATTAGCCAACAAAGGGCCTGAGTCTTTAAAACAGATGGGAATAAAGGGCTATGTTACCAAATGTAGCATCATAACCATATACTGTATCAGTGGCAGAGATTCTGATGAAGCTGCAACTAAAATGTAAGGCAATTGACCTGCAGGGGTCTGAAAGACATTTTTCAGTTATCTCGGGCTATGTTAGAGTATTTGCTATTAGCAGAGTATGTTTCCACTACTCGAAGAGACTTCTGTAACCAATCTCAACAGTTCACCGAGCAACTGCAGCCACTGATAAACTGAAATCTTGGACAAGACTTGATTGCTCTCCATGATCAGAAGTAGAGTTTCAGCACTCTACAAAGCTTAAACCTAAAATGCAAGAAGATAATAACCTGACTTGGATGAAAGTCAAACATCACCAGGAAGAAAGAAACTACTACTAAAAGCTGCCAGTCATTCCTCTGCAGGAAGATCACCAAAAAAGTAATCGTCAGAGCAGGAAAGAGAAACTGACCTGATAAGGCATGTAACTATAGTAGGAATGAAAACTGGAACATACCTTAGAAAAGAAGCTTTTTTAATAGAGGAAACACCTTGATTGGACGGCTTTGGTACTTCAAGGCTATGGGGTGATTGAATTAGGGAACAGCATCTCAAAGAGGTAAGTAGCCAAGGCAGATGCAAGAAACCTGTCTAACCAAAAGGTAAATTTGAAAGATGGTAATCAAATAGCAGCTCCAGAACTGCTGAGCAAAGGACATGTAACAGCTTGTACAAGGGACAAAAGAGCCCATTTGCCAAGGTAAGAATGCCCCCTTGAATCTTGCCTGCTTACCAATTACACATCCTTTATAAGTGTAACACAATGTTCTACCCATGAGCATCACTCAACTCCAAACAGAGGTTCCAAATGCTTTGATAATCTCCTGATCTGATTCTGCGCAATCAGGTCTGAGAGTACCTAATATATTTATGGTCTGTCCAAGAAATGAGATGCTGGAATTACCCTCACCAGCCCAGGTCTAGTAGGATGGCTACTGACACATTGCATTGGCTTGCCAAAGACCATCAGAAAGAATCTTATCAGAGAACAAGTCAGCTTCCCTGATCACAGGCTGGAAATGCCCACAAGCAAATAGGCATAAATCACCTATGAAGCATCAGGAACTGATATAATTAAGAAGTGTCAATACAATGAGGTCATTTTAGGATGCCTCTTGCACACACAGAGACTCTTGAAGCATCTGCACTGCACCTTTCCCTATCATACAACACCCCTGAAAAAGGCATTTGTGGCAGGTAAAAGATGCTCTCTACATGTTTATTCTAAAATGTCTGAATGTGCTGAAAATAGCTGCTACTGATGTGGGAGGTACCACTTCACTGTTCACAAATCCTTTAGGTTGGAATAGTGTCTTGAAATCAGCCAGTCCAATCTGCCTGCTCAAGCAGGATCAACTAGAATAGGTTGCCCAGAACTGTGTCCAGTTGGGGTTTTGACTGTCTCCATAGATGGAAACACTACAACTGCCAGGAGCAGCATGTTCCAACGCTTCACCACCCTCACAGTTTCAGTTTTCAGAAACTCCTTCCCTCTTAGGTAAACCCTAAAATCATCAAAAACTTATAACTTACTAGATACAGAAAACATTACACATATTAATTAATACACACTAGAATTACACATATTAATTCAGTTCTACTTTGTACTTTTAGCTGCCTCCTACAGGAGAGGATAAAATGTCAAGTCTACTGATTTGAGAGACCAATAATAATAAGCCCTTTGTAACATTTGCTCCTCAACAAACTGCGCATATTAGATATAATGTATCTCGCCAAAATGGCTTAGAATTGCTGAGGTATTTTGCCCACAAAAGGTGAAGGTCCAAGCTGCCAAACCAGAATAATACACGTCCCCTTCTCACGTACCCCGCAGCCAAGCAGTGAGTCACACTTGCCACGGCACTTCGCTCACTATACATAAAAATTCTTGACTGAATTTTAGTAACTGCTCAACATGGCTCCGGAGTTATTTTAACCTGTGGCAAATCCTCACATGCACATCCAAACTGCCTGGCCACAGAAATAACAAGCATAGCAATGCCAGGTTCAAAGTGTTTTCTTTTTACATCTAAATCTAAGATAAATGTTATTCATGCCATATTGTGCAAATATAACTGCATGGGATCCAAGTCTAAAAACAGAAGTGGTAGGAAAGTAAGAATTAGTAATGAGTGGTATTATTGCTACCTCAGCCCTAATAAAAAAAAAGACTAAAATGCTTTGCAGAGCTAGTTGATGACACTTTGCTGTGCAGCAATTAGCCTCACAAAAGATATTAAAAGAACTTGGCAAGAATAAACTTCATCATAGGGTTGATGTGATATTTTTAAAGTAAATAAAATTAACAAATTGAAAAGATTTAGATTTATGTTCTGAAATAAAATCTGGAAGCAGACACCAACCAACATTCTCAACAAATCAGACACTATAGAAAGTCACATGCAGTATGTTCTACTTGCAAGTGTTTAAACCTCTCTTAGAGTTATAATTCGGATAATTAAGAGAACCAAAACTGTTTCTCACCTCCAAGACTCTTACAGGCATTTCTGTTTAACAATCATCATTGGTTCAGATGTTTATTTTTGCCAGAGCACAAGAACTAAGCCTGAATGTATCATATAATCAAACAGTATCACATAATTAAACAGGTTAGAAGAAGAAACAATACTCTGGCTAGGACAGCAAAAGAGAACTAGTTGCCAGGAGGCCAAATTAGGCAACAAACTACCTAACACCACTCTGAACTTTCACTTATAGATGTAAACTGACTACTTTGCAAGCTTTCAGAAAAGGCATCTTCCTCCCTGGAGCGACAGTAACAAACGAGTTTAAGTACAACCAATCTTTGCGTAAAACCCTTTAATAATCTGCACAGTTCCTACTGTGAGGTGAGAACTGCACTAACAGTCCTTGGGTGGTAAAGTAAAATAAATGGTGCCAATTGCATCTGAAATACTCAAGATGTCTATCCTCACTTTTTCAAGTCCCTCAACACATCAGTGAAACTGGACTTGCAGAAAGAATTAGTTTCTGAAAAATCCCATGCATTATCCTGCTTTCTGAAATTTTCCTTTAGAGGTACATCTAACAGTCAATAGAAGAAAATACCATGACACCAAACACAGGGAAGTATGTAATTTCCACAAAAAATCTTTATTTCTTATTTTCTACCATTCTGGACATGAAACGTTTATGTCACCCATTGCCACCAAAAAGCTGCAGCTTTACCAGGGCCATGTAATTTATCACAACCAGATGGTGTCCTGTCAATAAAGGAGGGGCTGTTATCATTCCAGGGCAGAATAATTACCTTTCCTTTGAACAAAGGACAATGTTTTCAATAAAAACGCAAAGCTGTTTAATGCAACTTCCAGTCTGTCAAGACTCCCACTGTGCAGCTCCAGGGTTCATTAGACTCACAAAGTGAAGGGGACCATTTGTTAAAAGCATAGCTCAAGTCTCTCAGAGGACATTGATGACACACAATTTAAAAAAAAAAAACAAAAAACCAACAAAACAATAGACACATTTTGAATTTTATTTATTTAAAAGCTTTTTGTATATACTTTTTTTATTTTTACATGGAAAGTAGCTGTATTGCATTAAAATGTCACCTATGTCCCAGGCTTTTTAAGTAAACCATGGTAGATCTTCACTGCTCTGGTATGCACCTCTTCTGGCTTTGCATTTTTGCATCTCAAAAGCAGGAGTAGCAACATTTATTCTGGGAGGAAGACTAATAGGTAAGGGTTGTGAAGCACAGAGAATTAAAGATTAGCTAGTAAGCAAAGCTAAAGAACTGAAAGCCATCTCTTACAGACCAAACACTACGAGGCTGACACTTTGACATCTGGAAACCCGTCCTGATTATACTGGAGTGATTCAGAGGGCTCGATCTTGCAGTGTAATTAAACAAGTTACAATATAACCAAATAGTACCTTCACTTTGAGAACACAAGAAACTGGATGAATTTCACTACATATAAAAATTTCCCTTTGAGTTTCTAACTCCGCCAAATAAAAAGCAGTAAAGATTTGAACACTCAAAGCACTTTCTAAGCCTGCTTCCAAGTCAAAAATGGACTTGCAGCTTCCCCTTCTTTCAACAGTGCATATTTAATGAAGTAGTTAAGAAACACATCCTCTTTTCCTAACACCAGAACATTTTGTTCATCTTGAAAAGCTAGAATAACTATTTAGCCTGGGAAATTAAAGGTAAGCTGAAATCCCAAGTGCAACCATTTCCAGGAATTACATCTAACAGGGTAGAACAAAAAGGTTCAAGTAGTTTCAGTTCCACAATGGTAACAAACGCACTAAAAGATGGCTTAGCTCAGTTTACTCTTGACTGACCTTCTCTTAAACTAAGATCAAATCAGTACATTTTTTCCTTCATGCAGCAGTTGCCAAAAGGATGTTACTCAGATTCTATTTTATTTTATATGTGATTTACAGCCTTAAAAGAAAAACAAAGCATGATAGAAAAGAAAAAAAAAACACCCAAACCACAAGTGGACAGCATTCAAGACTTGGCACAGATCTTGACTGACATACATTTCTGCTTATCACCTCCAGGAGCTGAACTAAGTACCTGATGACTTAATAAACAGAAGACCACAACTCATAAAAAAGAGTTGGAGATAAAGCATAGAATCTCTCATTTCTCCTAAGAAGCACAGTTACAGAAAGCTTCACAGGAAAAGAGTAAGTTGTCTTCTCTGTCTGAACAAGCAAGGGTGGCTCTTACCATAGGGTACCAGGGTCCAGCCCCATCAGAACTTCAAACACCAATGGAAAATCTCTTTGTTGCTTGCTCTTAAGGAGCACATGCAGTGGGGACACAACACAATGGAGACAGAAACTTTCAGAGATGTGTAGATACAGTTACTAACAAAACTTCTCTCAGAGTTTGAGTATTTCTTGCACCTATGCACTAGCCTGCAAAAGAGATTTTGGAGGCTTTTCAAGCCCACACACAGGTGTGCAGCAACTCACATTCAGTGTGCAAATGTGCACACGAGAAATCTCAATGTCCTTCACAAGGTAGAGGCAATTACTTTCATCTTGACAAGGAAGTATTTCTACTGTTCTTGTTTTGTACAATTTTTTCTCTTCAACTCTGTTATTACACATAGACTATACTATAAAATCATCTTTTTTGAGGCTCCTGGTCAGCTATAAAGCATTAGTGTTGGCACTACTATTAAAGCCACTTTAATGAGAAAGTAGTGAAGACAGAAACCAGTCAATCCAACCAATAAAACTAAAGGCAACTGAAGCCATTTGTCCTTACACAAAGAAAATACATTCAGAACCATTAATAACAACTGATGCACAGTACTTGGAAAAATAAAGCCCAAGACATAAGGCTACACACAGCCCACACGATTGGCTGCTAATTATGTCAGCACTTACACAAAGGCAGAACCAGACTGTAGCCTGTTCAGAAGCTTTCTCTTGATCTACCTCCTGCTCCAGTAAGTGACTGAAGTGGTATCAGCTCCTATTTAACACCATATCAAATCATGTAATAGAGCTCTAAGGACAAACATGTCTGAACACCTTTCATGTAGGTTTCATTATGGTTCTTCCTTCTAGTTTGCAATACACATTTCCTAATTAATCTGAATTTTCTAGATCCAGAAACTGAACTAACCTATTTTATCAACTGAAACACCACAATCCCTCTTGACATCTTGGTATCTGCATAAAGATGTAATTAAACGAAACACGTAGACACTCCCCCCCAAAAAACCATAAGCAACAAAAACACAAAAGGCACCAACAATCAGTTTTGCTGAGCTTTGTGTGAGCTGTAATGAAGTGAACTTCCGTGCAGTGCTGGGGAAAACAGCTTTTCAAAGGCACCACTGGTATGCAACATCATGGGTGCACTAACTAGCATTTTTAAAATTACCAGGTATTTTCAGCATTCTGATAAAAATATAGCCAATAGAATACACTGACTGTTTCCAAGGATGAACTTTCAAATGTCTCCCATTTACAGTATTACTCCAAAACAGGAACAACACACAGTTCTTTGGTACATTTAAGAGACAGGATTATTTGTAATTTAATATGGAAATATTTCAGCTATCTTAATACCAGGATAATTCTTATTCAAGTCTGGCATTTGAGACATGCTACATATTTGTCACTGAAGTGTGTGAGGTTTTGTGCCGTTTTGTGTGGTTCATCAGTTGATGCACTGGCTGTAACAGGAGCCCCCACAGACATTTGCTCTCAGGTTGCTGAAGAGATCAGCCCTCTGAATCTAGAGCTTTTTCATTGCACCCTTTATTTGTTCTAGAAGGTACATACAGCTCTCAGGAGTTCACAGCTAAAGGGACACCAACAGCCTAATCTGGCTGTAATTCAACACAATGCATGTGTTTACATTTGTCAGCCTTTAAAGGAGATCTTAAGAACCACTGGGTTTGTAGCAGGAACCTTCACAAGGTCTAACACTTGAGCTGCAGTGATTGTACTCCCTCTAATTTTAAAAACTGTCCTTTCCCTCTGCATATATAAGACTAGCAACAGGGACACAGAGCCATTACCATCTCAGACTCCCTGTGTGATAATTAGAGGAAATGATTTGTTGACCTCAAGCAGTCTTTGAAGTCTGCACAAACAGTACCTAAAGAACAGGCAGGGACTATTCCGCAGCACATACATCCCCCTGGGCCAGCAAAGGCTCTGCTGGACTGGTTCTTCTCTCACAAGTTCTTCTCTCAGAACCTGAAAAACACCTGGGCTGCCAGAACACTTGTGGTTATAGATTATGCTCAAGGACTGCTGTGGAACTGTTTTAGTTGAGCCTAACATGCAAAAACTGTCATGACGCAAGCACTGATTTTTTTTTTTAAGTCTTAATTACCAATAAGTTAGCATCAAGGAAAAAAACCAAACCAAACAAACCAACCATAAAAAGAGAAATCCTCCCAATCCCCCCCAAACAATTCCCATTCACATTTACACAGGGTTTTATCTTATGAATTGCCTCCATTTTTTATTGTCAGCAGTCCCTTGATTTTAAAGATACAGAAATTATAAAATAGTATATCCACAACACATAAATAATCCATTTAAATTATCCATGTAAAAGAGAACCATGTCTTCAAATGTGATGCCAACTTGCAATTTATTTCAAGAACTCACATTCAAGAGATGAGAAATCATAATACAGCCTCTTACCATTTCTCTGCATAATCAAAATGCACTTTGCATTACAGAAACCTGGTTTTATAAGACTTAGGAAAGTCTTTAAAAAGCGTGCCAGTTGCTGGTACAATCAGATTCCTTAATGACTACTAGAATTTCATCTATCTGGTAATTGCTTTGAAATTTTTCCCCCCAGTACTAGCTCAATGGTATACCAGATTCAAGTCAGACACTGCAGAAATAGCAACTGTCACTACAACACAGAACAAAAGATCCCATGCTCTCCATTTGTGTTTAGTGTGACTCTTCACAGGAAATCCACCTAGATAGAAGGAGGAGGATTTGCTGTCTTTGATGAAGAATGGATCTTGTCCAAGGCAACAACAACAAACAAAAATTAAGCCAAAACACTGCGCTTCCTGTGAAAGGCTGTCAGAAACACACAAGCCCTTTCCACTTAAAGCAGAATTCAAGATAAAGCCTGACCTTGTAAGCTGATAAAAAATTATCCATGAACTCTGTTTTACCATTAAAAAAAGGAACAAGGAAGAGAGAGCATGTGTCTGTGTATCTAAAACTCAGCAAGACTCATTGAACACAAAATTATTTCATATGCAAAGAATTGCACAGGAACAACTATTCCATTTTCATGGTGACATTACACTCATCTCTGGTATGTTCCAATCAGTGTATAACAATGCTGCAGTGAGAGATTAGGCTCATGAAGAGATCCAGAAGGCTTCCCTAACTCCAGCCTCACAAGCCATCACAGTATTTTTCCACACAGAACTTTTTCAGAGGTTGAATTTCTGAAAGCAGCGCAAGCTCTCTCTAGAATATCACAGCTAAACAGACCAGCAATAACAAGTAACTGTACTGTGATAGAAAATAAGAACAAAGGCACACTACCAACTCAACTTCACTCCAACACCAGCTGAAGGATCTACTGACCAAATGCAGTATTGCCTGCAAGAACTCCCACCCCTATCCCAGGCAATCCAGAAAGCAATTTCTGAAATGTAATTCACAATGGCTATCTGTGTTTGTTTAGACCTTGCTCACTGCACCTGGTGCCACTGCTGTCACATGGCTGAAATTCACTGCATCCTAACAATTATGATTTCACAGTCATTTTTACATTGAAGTAGAATGTATCAAGCATTGGTGCAGATCAATCAGTACTTTTAAAGAACATGATTAGGGCTATTCCTTCAGAACAAAGCAATTAAGTTGGTGTTGCCTGGGTACATGTATTATCTAACTCTACATATTAATCATTGGTAAGATTTGTGGGATTGTATTAACACTCCTCACATATTGGCTCACACAGATTTTGTATTATCAGAAATGCACAGTCATGATAATAGCACTCACAATCACTGCAAAGGCAGCTGTACATGACAGCTCTTCTTGTGTCCTGCTGAGAAGGAACAGAAATGTGTGTTGGTCAGTCTACTCTTCTGAACTTTCACCATAAGGTCAAACCCATGAAAAAAAATCAGAACCTTTTATAAAGTTTCAATAAAATTTAACTTGCCAAGTTAATAGAATTGTCAAGAGAAGCAAATATTTAAAACCTTCTATTTCCTTCTTATTATGATACCACAGACACTGAAATTTAAAAAGCATATCTTTGCCCTTAAAAATCCCAAGAATAAGAGAAAGCCTCAGTGAAGAAGAGACAAAAGGAAACAGATTCAAACCTTTGTACAGTACAAATAGGCTGGCAGACCTTTATGGCAGATTAAAGCCACAGAGAGCAAAAACATGAGGAACACATACAAACATCACATTTCTTTAGAAGCTAAGGAATGTGCAAGCTTTGACAAAGCATATTATATTAAGGATGTTTATAACTGACTTCCATGGAGACAGTTCAGTAGCTTTACAACATAGCAACAAAGAGTGTGAAATATATTTTCCATCTGTTTTGTGCAGACTGTTTTTTCACAATGGAAGCCAATATAAAAGTTAACTGTTCCTTGGGATTTTAAACAACACCACAAGGGGGTAAAGAAGTGCTCTTTGCCTTTGTAGTACAAGAGAAGATGATGAAGGATATGAATGGCTATTAAAAAAATATATACAAAAATATATGATGAAGGCCTCTTCATATATTTCAGTCATGAAATATATTACACATAACGTAGCAGTCACCTACTTTTAGCTAGTGTTAGTGTCTTTACTAATTATAAAATACGATACAGGTAGAAAAAACCTTACAAAACCAGTCAGATTATCACCTCCAGCTGAACATGTGTGATAAAAACACCAAAGCAGCCCACTTCTACATTTCAAGACAGCTACAGTCAAAACCAGAAGGATACAGTCAGCAGATGCAACCAGACTTGCCTATCCTGCGTTGTCTGTTTTAGCCACCAGCATACTTGCAGCAAGCGTGGGTAGTGCCCTTCCCAAACCTTTGTTCATGAAGCCTAGCCATGACAGTCAGTATAAAACACAAATTCAGCTCTACCTCAAGCATGAGGAGAACAAAAATGACAAAATTCTATGTACTCCTTTCATCTCCAGAGTTTATTTACAGTGGTAGCGTAAGATCTCTTCTAAAACTATGTTCCTCGAAAGAGATAAAACAAATAACAAACCCCATCTATTTTACTGTTCCATATCATGAGCCCAAGTTCTGCCACACTGCTGCTGTTAGGCTGGAGTTGACTCTATGTTATATGGCATAGATGTTCTCTGCATGTATAGACCACAAGAAATAGTGTAGAAAACCCTATCTCTTTTTCCTGTAACATGTAAAAAAGCTGTAGTGCACATCACCTTTTCCAAGAAAAAGCACAATGCTTAAGTTTAATAGGTGTGATCTATACAGACAACACTTTAAAGAAAAGGCACTTGAAACACTCCACAATACATTACTATTATAGAAAACCAAATGCATATGGATTGTACAGCCCTTGTGGCCACATTACACGGCCCTCAGATCTGAGGGGAAATCACTGAACATTTACAACGTGTGTTAAGAAAATTTTTGCCATGAAAAATATTCCCAAAGTCCCTCATACGAGCCTTCAAACAACCCTTCAATCCCACTGAATACACCAAACCCAAAACTTAAGCTGTCTTATGAACACCACCATACAGGTCCAAGATAGTGCCTAAGCAGCAGCAGCTTCTCCCACTATTATAATAAATCAACCCCCCAGATCCCACACCCCCCTTCCCAGAGCACAGGGTAATGCCCCTGGTGTACCAGATATCTACAGAGCTTCCATGAAGGCAGTGTTTTGCAAATCCTTCACCTCATGATGAATTGTCAAAAGAACTGATCCAAAGACAAGATAAACACTTGTAGGGGAATATTTTTATATCTACATAGCACTTTCCAAAGGTTTACCTACTAACATTTCTCAGTTAACTAGGTGCCAAAAATCTATGGACTTAATTAAGATATTAGAGCACAATATCCAAAATCAACAGTCTTTGAGCTACTAACTCCTTCTTCCAAATGGACAAAATCCTAAAAAAAAAAGGCCATGTAGCCTTGCTCTACTCCAAAATGGGCTCATATTGAAGAAAGACAGGTACAAGTACTATAAAAATTAAGAGGATTAAAATGCAATAAAAATTACTGTATACAACACAGTTTATAGCACAAGCTCAGGGTTAGGAAGGATGAAGAGTCTGACAACCATACCTATTGTCTATTGTCACTGAATGCCCTGTGGTAACAGGAAACACCTCTAAAAATCCACCTTGGAAAAGAAGAATTAAGCTCTGCAGTGTCCAGGAAAAAAAAAACAAAACACAACAATTTTTCCTTAAATTCTCAAATCCAAGAATAGTCTTCAGAGAAATGTAGTGAAGTCCAGTCTATGCCATTTTATGGAACAGTTATTATTTATTAACACTAGTAACATTTAGTCTGTCAGTCTATTTATCCTGTCATTAGGCACATCTCTAAGAAGCCAAGGAGTATGTGCTGCAATCCATAGACTGGACAAGATATCCAAGTACTCAAATTTAGAGCAGTTATTCAGTACCTCTGCTGGATAATCTTTAATACACTAGTTCTCCTGTGAATCTCTTGTTAGCTGGTCATAAACATTATTTTTATTTTAAACTGCATTGTTTTTAATTTCACATCAAACCAGTATAGAAGCTATAGAAGCACAAAGTTTTACAACATCCATAGGGCTTAATCTATTCTGAAACTCAAAGCCAGTCCAGCCAAATAGATGGATTTATATGTCACATAAATCACGGACAATAAGGTAGCCATAAGAAGCAGTGCAAATTAACTGCAGATGACAAGCAATAATCTTGTCCCTCATTCCCTACAGCTGCACTAGCCAGTGAAGTGCTGCTCTGAACTATAAAATCAGATGGGGATGCTCTAAGTGCAAGAAACAGCATTCAGCAAGTCAATTGATTGGTCACACTCCATGTCAACACTTTAAAAGCTTCTAACAGGATTGTTCATGAAGCAGTTAGACCAATGCTCAAGTTCTAGTACAGCAAGGCTTGTCATTCAGTGGAAAAGATATACCAGCCAGCAATAGAATGTCCACCTTTGGTCAGAAAAAAGCCAATATTCATCCTCACCTAGAAAGAGACAGAGCTCAGGTGTCCATTCTCCTACCTGGATAGTGAGGTATCCATGAGGGGCTGCCACCTGAGAGGTGGAATGTGTTTGACTATCGTACTCTTTGGCAAACTCCTTTGGGAGACAGCAGCCATAAACACTGGAGTACCATGTTCTGGCCAAACTGAACAGAAATCAGTTCTACAAAGAAGCGACACCAGGGCACTACGAGAGAGGGTTCATGTGCTTGAGATAATAATGAGATCCTACACAGAAGTAAACTCTGACCAGTAACTGATACTGTAAGGTACTATTAGAAATATTTAATCTTTCTGTTAGTTTGAAAATCCAGAAAAAAGCTTGGGAGACAGACTACTTTCTACTATGTCTCTTGGTAGAAAAACCCCTTAAGTGATAAGGAAAGTGAACAGAACAGTTCTCAATACCTACTTTTCACCAGTGGTACAAATGGGACCTTATGGAATGGAGCACACTAAGTTCCAAAGGTCTTTTTGTTCCTCAACATAACTTTGCTATATCTCTGTCCTTGTTTTAGCTAGGGTAGATAGTATTAATAGTGCTACAGATTTCACCCAAACACAGGGCATAATGGGAAGAGACAAGATGCCACAAATATGTCTGTGCTCATTACTAATGTGTCCTCAGTTAAGAACTTCTACTCTGAATGAGTTGGTTTGGTTTTGTTTGCTTTTTTTTTTTAATGGGAAGCTTATATATGAAGTCAGTGAGAAGGTAGAACCTGAATCTTTCACAGAACACAGTCTTCATACATCTTTTGGCAAAGACCTTCATCTGTTCCCAAAGAGATCCTGTACAGTATTTCAAGTTTCTCCTTTGATGTCAAAGATGCTTATAGCCACGAAGTTAATCTCATGATAAAAGCCATAGCCTGCAAATTTGCCACCAAGTCAGAGCTGGCCACATCTGCGTGCACATCTGTTACAGCAGCCATACTTGTCCTTCTCCCGTGTGCTCTCAGATTTACCCTAAAACTCTACAATAATTTCAACAGGAAGGATGTTGAGCTTTCCCATGTTGCTAAGTTGTATTTGGCAAGAAGCTCCTGGTATCCTGCCACCTGGAACTGCAGTGAGGTGGAAGAACAGGCTTTGTGCCTGAAAAGGTCCAAAGCCTGGAGGCCTTGTCTCTCCTGTGACATTTACAGACTTGTTTTTCCTGCAGAGCTCTGTTTTCCAAGGATCCTGAAAAGCTCAAAGCCATGCATATAAAACCCACAACTACCTCTACAATGCCAGGTCCTGAACAAAAAGTCTCTTGTCAGAAATATAGCTATAATCCTAGAAAAGACAGCTATTTTCAGTAAAGATTGGAGGTACTAAACATTCTGCTTCCAGCTCTTGGTGCAGACAGTTATTCTGTACAAGTAACACATCTGTTTGCACAGAGTTCTTCTAGAGATACTAACTGCAGCACAAAATGAGGTCTCCACTGCCCATTTCACTGCCTTTTTTTTTTATTTTCAATCCCAGTGCCATGGACAAATGGTTAAGAAATCTTAGGGGCTGCTAGCCAGCATGACCTTGAGAAGCAAGCATACTCTGTAATATGCTTTGCCCCTTGTAGGCAGTATTGTAACCACAATTTTTCCAATATGCAATGATTAGGCAATAACCTGAGCATTAACAGAAGTTTGCTTGTGGCAGAAAGAAGCTCTACAGGTTGATTTATCCTGTCCCTGACAAGCCAATTTGTCTTGAACTAAACCATACTCTTGAAGTTAGATTGCAACAGAATCTGCTCAATCTTATTTAAAGCAACCTCAAATCTCTCCTCTGGCCATATGCTCTTAAAATACATTAATTGGCATGTAGGTCTTTCAAACAGCTTCTTCCTTCAAAGATGACATCTGTGCTATCTAAGGAAGTTTATTAATTCTGGAACACTAGCAAACATCTGCACACTAGTAGGACAAAAGTACATACTGTAGACCGTCAAGATTGTCAGTGTTTGGGAATTTGCGGTAGGTCAACTGCACTGATGTGAAATGGCATGAGTGGACCTGGTGCCAACCACATTTTACATCAGAACCTGCTAAAGTGGGCATGGACAGGAGTTCAACTGGTTTGCAAGCCCCACATGGCCCAATACACACACACACACACACACACACGTGCACACACAAACACACAGAGCCCACAGCAAGGGCTTCAGTTACCACCTATGGGTGGTACTACCTTTGTTTCCAAAGAAGACAGAAACATTTATACTGTATAGTCTTCAGAGAAGTCTCTATACTGCAGACATTGTTCTAATGCCAGTAATAATTTTTCCATGTAGAAAATTGCTGTGGTTGCCAGGACTGATGATAGGAAGTGGTGCTTGTGTGGGTCATTCTGGTATTTTCAAAAAACTGCTCTAGTAAATCATGTCTTGCACCAGAAAACATGAACTCTGTTCCACACTAAACCAAAGAAAGACAGAGTGCACATCACATGATTTTTGATTACTCACGTTGAAATGCTTTATTTCTGTGTTACTGATGTACCAGACTTCGAGGTGCATTATTGCTAACAATGTATAGCAGTGACCTGCTACCAGTATTTTCTCCTTTTATCTGCAGGAGCAGCACACCAGCATTCTGCACAAATGCGGCACCTCATGTGCTATGGAGAGCAAAAAGTCAGCCACACATTTTAAACCAAATGTAATGTAAGAAATTAAGAAAAATTAAATTATTTCAACAAAGCCACATTCCTCGTTGTTTTTCCACTATGACAGATCAGTGTTTAGGCTATGAAGACACAGGATGACAGCTCACACCTGAACAGAAATAGCAAGAACCAGAATGTTATGCGAATAGAGTAGCTATACAGTTATAAAGGTTTATAAGCTCTTGCACGAACACCACAACGTTGAATAAGGTTCAAACGAAGAGGCACTGAAGAATTCTCACATTCCAATGTATAACACAAAGGGTACAGATCTGCTAATGTCTGTAAACACTCTTCAGAGCATCAAAGGCTGAAAGATTTCTCCTGCCCAGCCCAGGTTAAAGCAATTTTTCTGGAGGCTTGCCATGCTCTGTGGGAGGGAGGTAGGGGTGCAGCAACAAGCTGGATTTAAAAGATCCTCAGCTGGAAGCGCAAATACAGAGAATGATGTTTAAAACTGTTAGACCCCTGGAGAGAAGCAGGAAACTCTCTTTATGACCCCCAGAGTATTTGTTTTTCCAACAGTTTCCCAGCTCAGCTTGAGATTCTCAAGGGCAGCAACAAAAAAAAAGTTTTCACTTTGCTTAAATTAGTTTTGACTGGTCCCCAGGTTCCCAAGGTGATAATTTAACACCTCATTAACAAGTGCATTATTGGAGGAAATTCAAATGAACCGATTTTAATGCTAATTCAATGTTTTCAACCTCAGCTCATACAGGGAGTATTTATTTCCCTCTTTGAGTACAACAGCAGTCGCTGCTTTTATTGGTGGATCTACTGCTAACAATGGCAATGTACAGACTTCCTTTATAAATACATTTTAAGCTACTCAAAATTCAATTCCAGGTGATGAAACATGGGCTATTCCTTCATTACCGCTTATGTTTTTTACTTGCATATAGTTCTGGCTTGTCTTTGGACAGAAAAAGGTAACGTTACAAAAATGTGCAACTTAAAGAAACCTACTGATTAAGCAGCTGATTAAACTACTGATGTTCTATGGGCCTGATTAACTATGTGGAGATTAAAATAGTAATTGCAATCCTCTCTCCTCCAGAATTTAAGCAGACCAGGCTTGGGGTTTTTTCCAGTATGCTTCTCCCCATGCATAGTAACTATATCAAAGGTCCTTCAATAGTTCAGTTAAGCTCAATTCTCTGCCACGACAGCAGTACATTCTTATTACTTGTGGTTATAATTGGTTTAACTACCTTTCTGATTTAACTTGCTCAATATTGTTGCACATAGCAATGGCATGACTAGAAATACATACTTTTACTTTTTTAATGATTTCTCTGATGACACAGAATCATTAGCTCTTCACAACCAAGGTGCTGAGACAAATGCCCCTCAGACTGTGTGCTGCTGCCTGACTGAGCAGCCTTCGAAGGTCAGTCTTGAGTTTTCAACAGTTTAGCAGCTGGGATGGCCTGTGCAACTGCCACCTCCACCGAGCTATGTGGGATAATAATCCTTCATTTCTATGCAGTGCTCAAAGTTTAAGTGCCATCTCGGGCAAGGTATATCCACATCCTATTCTATACATGCTATGTATGGCTCTGGGATTAGGTGTGGAATATTTGCCTCCTAAAACTGAGATGGAAGACAGGAAACTCGTTATAAATGTCAACATGTAGAATTACTATTATTGATTAATGTCCATGGACAGAAGTGGTTCACCTCCTTTACAAGCCCTCAGCACTGCCAGCTTTAGTTCAAACTTAAAACACACCAGGATTTGAGACTCATCTTCAGTTCTTACTACACAGGAGAGCAAATGAAGTTTCATCTCTGAAGGTGGCTAACCAGTCCCTAGACTGGTTTCACTTTGCATGCTTTAATTTGCCTGCGTATCAGCTGGGTTACTTTATGATTTTCTTCCACTTGCCCCCAGCAATGTTATCAAGGCAACAACCAGGCTGGGTCCTGAACAGCAACAGTGCTAACAGAACTCCAGTTGTACAGGGTGCATCACTGGCTGTTATGTAAATAACAGAAAGGAGCCAGCTGGATTCTCAGACCTAGTGAGAGTGTAATGGCAAAAAATCCAGCTTTCAACTCAAACCAAACCACTGATGCTGAAAAATTCACCAAGGCAGGTCAAGTACTTAGCATTACAATCCCAACAATGTCTCATTTACCATGACAAGCACCAAGCTGTCTCATTTTCCCTACAGTCAATTTAAATAACCCAAACACCACATGGACAGCAAGAATCAAGTGGCTCTACACTAGCGCTTTCCAGAATTCCATTCCAAGAATCAATTTGTCATCTTTGTGTATACTATGACCCTGAAAAGTCTGCTTATTGTGTCTTTTTATTATCATTGTTTTAAAAGCCCCTTTATCTACAAAACTATCCAAAGTTCATTCATCTTTGTGGTTGACCAGAGAGCAAGAGCAGTATTCACTGAACTGTTGACAAGCATCCGCAACACTTGCTCATTAAAAGTTTTGAACCAGAATGACTTTGAACTGGAAAACAGCTCCAAAAGTTTGGTTTTGCTGAAAGAAGCCTTCTCTGTCTCTCCTGCTCACCTTGCTCTACTATGTATCAACCCCCAATGTGATGATATGAGATAATGAGCGCTCTCGAACAGAGTCTATTTGCTCAAGATGTTCGAGGCTCTTGAGGGCAACTGTTCCTTTGAAGAAATTCTCAAAGGCATCACAAATCAAGTATATTTTGTTTAAGACCACATGATGATCTTCTAGCCAGTTACAGTGCTGTCTTGGGTTGAGCTGGCAAAACACCAAGTGCACAAGAAGAAATGCAAAGTAAAACAGAACAGACACAGAGCATCGATCTCATAAATACAGAGGAGTTGCAGATGCAATACTGGAAGCAACACTACCAAGAACCCATAACACGGTTCTGCTGTTGCTTTGGTTGTTGGAGTGGTTTTTGCAGTCTGGGTGAAGGAACAAGGAATATACTTGTATTCATACACAACTATATTCCTGCAACTGTCTTCAGAGTGATTGTGGTTTGCTAGTAACTTACATGCATAAGCATTACAAAGAATTAATAGATTAGTTTGAACAGAAATCAAGACACAAGAAACTACCGTCCCAATTCAGGCAGCACATTTGCATGTCACCCATCTTAAGTTCTCTGTAAGCAGCTATTCAGCTTTTCATAACATCTGTATTTTGTATGTGCTGCCTCCTACTAATATGCTATTTAGTCACTGACAGCTTGCTGGAAAAATCTGAAAGGAGACATTCACTATTTTTAGTTATGTAAAATTTTAGTAACTACAACACCTTGTATTGTATGTTTAGAGCCTCCAAATGCTTCCCTAGATTAAGAAATAACTTAGAAGAATTAACATATTCTTGCAAAATGATACACAAAAAAACCTTTAATCAACAAAAACTAATTGGTTCCTACTACTTATTCCCTGGCTACAGCCCATCTCAATCTGACATCAGAATTTCCACAAAGGTTTGATGCCATGAAGTACAGCAGCTATTACAAATAGCATGTGGTAGACAGAAGTAGGCAGACAAAGAAGCCGCAAAGGCTCTTTTCAAGAAAGCATTCTTGAAGCCATTACAAGATTCAGCTGTGGCCCAAAACAGAGGTTGGGAGCTAGCCATCTACTGTTCTGGTTCCAACTCCAACCCCTATGCTCTTGTAAAATCATTGCCCTCTCTGAGTTTCCTTCACCCATTCGTTCAGCTTGACTAATTTAAAACCAGTGAAATTTTTGTAATATGCAGTCAGTTCAGAGGTGCTTACCAGTGACCCAGTTTAACACTATTTCTCCACTTGTCTTCCACAGTTAACAACTATTATCAGCACCCATCTACTCCTCATTTTCTCATAATCAAATCATCTGCAGGCATTGCTCCTCCAGAGTCCCACTTGTACTTCCACAGAACCCGAACAGAAGTTTTTCAGCCAAAGCCCTTAAACAAAGAAAAAACTTTGCCATCCTATCACTAAGCAGCAGCCCAGTTCACCCAACTGAACTTTTGCAAACTTCATCCACAGAAAATGTCCACAAAGTAGTATTATCTCCAAAGCCTTAAGGCAATTTAAAAAAAGCATTACTGGAAAACAGCACTCTCAGAAAATGAACACAGAATCACCTTCATGCAGGAATCATCGTATGAGGTGCTTATCGAAGCTGAAAGTTGACTTAGATGCTTAAAAAGCCAGTAACGCTTTCACAAGATCTTTAGCTGAGAAATCATTTGAGATTTGACGGGGTTCTGGCTATCCAGCTGTTATATCCATCATTTACAAAAACTGCTACAGTTGTATAGGAACTGGGCTTACCGAGACCTCTTTGAAATGGTACACCTATTTTCTCATTAGAAAGAGTGACCAGGAATTCTGGTACTCCTTGGCACCAAGTTACCAGGATATAGCCTGATACATATTTTAAGCAACATGAGAACAAAAAAGGTCTTTCGAGTTTATTTTTTCGCCAAACTGGTTCCTGATCTGTTTTGCCTTTCAGCTCAGATGGATCTTGCTGGCATAATGGTGAGAACAGCCTGGAGTGGAAGTTCCTTCCATTCTCCTGGCTTGAACCATTACCACACTGCAGCCTCAGAAAGAGGCAAAAATGCCTGAGTTTAAATACTGCAAACAGAAATCACTTACACACTCCTTGCTTCCTGCTTCATTAAGCAAAACAGATACTGGAAGAAAACCAACACAAGAAACGCCTAAGCAGATCACAGATTGTTGGCAAATCAACAGCTATAAAGAGCTCAAACAGTCACTTTTAAGACGACAGCAAGACAACTTTTCATGTAGTTTGAAGCTTGGTTATTATCTGTACTTGAGAGCAGGAGGACAACTCTTGGCTGGTGCGGGTATCTCACATGGACCACCTGGAAGCCACACAGATATAGGCTGCTGCCTGGCTCTGTTTGCCTCACTGATGACATCTCTACTGAGCAACCACCAACATCAATTGCTGGCACTTAACTCTGTTCTCAGATAATGTAAGCAAACCAAATGAAACCTGTTGTAACAGAAAAATTCTCAAGTCATTTCTCCAGCGAGCTTTTCCACAGTAAGAGTTATCCAACAGATTAGCTGGTCAACATTCAAAAGCAAATTCAGTTCTTGAGCATGCACCATCACCACCTCGTGGCCAGACACCTCAAGCTCCCAGAACTCAATATACACCGCAGACTGAATTCTAAGAGCCTGCAATCTGAACACCACTGGCAAATCCTCAGCAAACTATACTGTCATCCTGTGTGAGCTGCTCACAGCCTTTTAGTTTCCTGTGAAGAGGGAAAAGTATCCTGCATGCAAACTGCTGTGCCATTTCAGTTTCAAGGCATCTTGAAAATCACAAGTACAAGCTGTCTACTTCATGCTATAACTGAAGGAAGCTTCTACCCACTAGGCAAATGAGACATGAGAATTTGTTATTATGACTTTGAATGCACAGAGACAAGTAAAAATTTCCTCTTTTTTTACTTTCATAATGAAATAAGAAAACTAAGACTATAAAGACAAATAGGCCAAATTTCTTCTGGTCCATTAAATTAATTGCTTTTGAAAACTGTCTCTAGCCCCCCAAGTAAAAAAGTATTTCAGAAACATTTCCATATTTAACTGCAATGCAAACATCAAATTATACTACAGATGAAAATTGGAAGCACTGGCCCTGCAGTAGCCAGCACACAGCTGTAAAAGACACACAGCAAAGTACTCTGAAAGCAATGTATACAGTGAGGTAAATAACAAATGGCAGACAATGGGAAGAAAAAGAAGGAAGCTAGAATAGTCAGACAGAACAAAAATGAATATAAGACAATACTGTGTCATAGATAAGACTAAGATGACTCACCTCTAGCTGGAAACTCTTTATGCTGTTATTAGGCTGATCTGCCAAGGATAGTAAACTGGTTTATTGCTCTAGAAATTCCAACCCAACATGTACAGAAAATCATGAATGTATCAAAGGGACAGAGGCTTTCTTTGGCTTCCCCTTTTTACATGCTTACAGTTAGAAAGACTCACCAACAGTTGTACCATCTTCACCCATAATGCACTTCACGGAGGTGATGATTTGCTCCACAACAGGAGGTGACATTGATGTTGCATACACTGCACTGTGAGAGTATGTCCTGAGGTAATCAATCAGTTCCTAGCAAAACACAAGAGGCATCAGACATTGGCTTCCCAGCACTCAAAGAAATGCTGCACTGTCATGTCTTTTATCACAATAGAACAGGGCACCGCAAGAAACCTCTTTCAGAATGCCCCAGAAGAGAACAAGTATCTCAAGGACTGATTTTACAGTACAAGAAATAAAGAGCTGAAAAGTGAACTGCAGGGACATGACAACCCATAATAATGTCACAGGGCAAGAATGGGTGTTGATCAGAGACAAATGCCTACAACAGATCTGTTTAGCTAACAGCACCAGCAGTGGACTGTAACAAGGTGTTGGCATTACTCTGGCTGCACCCAGGCTGCATTTCAAAAGTGTTGATTATAACACAGGGAGTATAAAACAAATGAAATAGTGGGGAGTGGGATCCACAGGTGCTTATTTACTGTGCTCAGTGTACTTGTTTCCCAACAAAAGACACAAAACAAAGAACCGGTTACAAAATTTTTTCTCACATTTATGACCACAATATAAATAAAGCAGTAGGTGCAATTCAGGAGTGCAAGAACCTCAGCCTAACCCTCCTGCATTTCTGAGTGAACCAACACACTATTTTTGTTAGAGGGCAAAAGCAGGTCGTACACGGGAACAAAGGACCAACACATCTCAGATCTGGGCTGCTTGTGAACTGTAACAAAACCATGCTAAAATACCCAGACCACCCCAGCAAAATATTATAAACACCAGTATAAATGCCAGGATAGATTCTGTCTTCTTCTACCACAAAATGAATAATGATGACCCTGTAGCTACCAAAAGCTGGGAATGCAGTACGGAAATCCATGGAAGTGTTCTGTTGCAGTCTGTCTAGGGTCAGAGTTAAATGAAAGGAAGCTGTAAAGGGACTACAAAATAAACTAGGTAAAAAGATTCAAGGCCTTTTACCTCTGAGGCAATCCTTCAATCAGTAGCTAAAAGAGTTAAAAAGGACTCTTACCTGCTTTACCTTATGCCATGGAGTTAATCCCAATAGCTCACTACCTTTGGGAAAAGATTTATATGGTGCTTTTTTCCTGGGAAAGATGTAATTTTAATCTAACTAGAGTAAACTCCTTAAGAGGAAAATCTGTAAGTCCCATTTTCCATTGGATTAATACGTAAAAAAAAATTATCCTTGTAGGAAAATGGTAGAAGTTTACCCTCAAATAAAGCTTAGAAGCCTGATCTGTGAGATATATTTTAGGATATGAGAAAGCTAAAACAGGGAATTGTTTACACCATCCCTCTGAGACTTAAGATGTTTGGCAAGGGCAACACTTTCTAGCTGTACTTTCCAATAGAAAAGAGACAGTAGACAAATACCCCAAGACCCCCAAACAAACAAAATGACGAAACAAAACCAAAAACCCCAAACCAACCAAGCAACCAAAAAACCCAAAAGTGAAGATGTGTCTTTTTAGAAAGCAGACTATTTGTGTCCAGGGGGGATCAATTCTACCAGACTAACCTAAGAAAGGGATTTTCCTCCAAAAAAGGCTGAAAAACTTCATTTTTCCTGCAAGTCTCATTAAAAGTAACATCAAGAAATCCCTGCTTGCTGATTCCTAGAAAGTGCCTAGAAGGATATTCCATCACTACTGTACTTACTGCAAACTGAGATCATCGTTTACCACATGAGAACTAAACAATTATGAGGTATTTTACTAGACTAGACTCTTCTGCACTGCACAGACTTTCACATTACTAGACAGTATGTAAATTTATGAAACAAATGGACAATCAAGGTACTTGAGAAATAGATTAACTCTGAAATGCTTAATGAAGGACTCCACCATCTGCCTGAAACAGCCATGAGATTCCCAGCTTTTTACCTTCTTGCCCCCAGTGTATCCTCCTGCAGCTCCAAAGCTTTTGGTGAATGTTCCCATCATAACATCCACATCCTCAGGATTGAGTCCAAAATACTCCACTACACCCCGGCCACTGGGACCCAGGGCACCTATACTATGAGCTTCATCCAGGTACAGATAGGATTTGTATTTCTTCTTAAGGGCAATCACTTCAGGCAAACGGACTATGGATCCCTCCATACTGTAGAGAAACAAAAATTCCGTGTAAGTTGATTTAATGGTTGCGACCACTTTACAGAGCCTAAAGTCACTATGCTTTGATTTCTTCACTCTTTCAGTAATTATGAACACTTCAAATTTGCTAGACATACCACGTTCTGCAGAGATGCACCTCTCCTCCTTGCACCTGGGGCCCAGATCTCTACTTTCGACCTGTTTGACATCTCTGGGCTGCTGACATACAGACTAAATAAGCAGCAGCAGCAGCAGCAACCACAGGAATGCATTCAGTGACAATTTTATAAAGGAATCATCTCAATTTTACTTCCACCCTAAGGACAATATTCTGACTTTACATCTACTTACCTGTTGTTTTTAAGAATTGACTAGGCTCTCATTAGTAGCACTCCAAAACACATCATTTTGTGTTGAAAGTCACTATGATTTAAATGCCTAACACACCTATGCCCACTACATGCTCCTAACTCACTCTCAGCAAAACCATGAAATGTGTGCAATTCCATTTGCACTAGCATCATCTAGTGAACACAGAAAGAATGGAATGGACAAGCAATTTAAGACCACAACTCTGACATAAATAATCAGTTTTGATTATTTAATTTCTGCAATCTAATCAGGATGTGGGAAGCATTGTGATAACACAAGGTGCAGCTACAGTTCTAGCAACAGAAAGCCCAGGATGTGAGACAAACAGAGCGTAATTTAATTTACAGATGAGACTAATGAAATAACTATGAAGTGACAATATTCATAGTTTTATTTGGCAAAGAAACCCAAACACTAATCATCTGGATCTCATGTGGAGGGTCTTAGGAATATAAAGAATAATTTGTACCTGTATATTCCTTCCACCAAGATAAGAATTTTTTTCCAGGGCCTCCGTGTACGAGGTTGCCCATGCACAATAGCATCTTTGAGCAGCTTCTCCAGGCTTTGCATATCTGCACCAGAAATTACTGTTAAATGGTACCAAAACAGCTACTAGCTTGAGCTTTGACATGGCTAAAGACAGCAATACTCCAGAAACGCACAAATTGCTCCAGCGTGGAGGACAGACCATACACAAGTCAATAATCACAGGCTTTGGCCAGCTGCGTGCCCATGGATGAGATTGAAGGGAATGGTGACTGTATGAACTCTGAGGAATAATCTCATAACCCTAAGCTAAAAGCACAAGTTAGGGCATTAGGCACAAAGAAGAGGGGGGAAAAAAGAAAGAAAAGTATCTCATTTTGATGAAAAGAGAAAGCAATTTAAGTAGTAAGAATGTCCCTGTGGACAGAAATAATTCAAAAAAGAATAAGCAAATTCAAGGATAAGCAATTAAAGCTAAGTAGAAGATAGAACAAAAGTATAGGAATTTCAGCAGGACAAGTGTACTTTTTTGTTCCTTTGTTTAAAATTGAAGGGATTGGAGGTGTGGAACAGGAAGCTTCTAAACCAAAAAGAAAAAAGGAAGAAAAGAGAATCACCAGTGTAGGAAAGACGACAGTGTTTAGTGTATCAGAAACTAGACAGATGAAGCTGTTAGTAGCAATGTATTCTGAAACCTTCTTAGCTTTGGCTACAAACATTAGACACAATTCTAAGAGTCCTAACTAATGTGAACAAATAAATACACATGAAATCGCTCCTGAGAAAAAATCCTAGAGGAAAGAAGTGGAGATTGGATTAATCAAAACATAAAAGCCAAAGTGCTGAGCAAGAGACAGATATAAACAGTAGGATATGAAAAAGGGCACAATTAATCATGAAGAGAGAACTGGTAGACAGGGCAGTTGTAGCAGCAAGAGCAGCTTGTGAACTAGAACTAGGCTAGAAATTATAAAGCAAAGTAGGTCAGTTAATAGACCGTTAAAAGACAGCTAGTGTTGAGAAAAAGGCAATGATGAAGAAATCAGCAGTGTAGTCCCTGTCTTCAACAAATCCCTCAATAAAGAAAATACAAGTTTAGTGCAGTTAGGGAGAACAATGGAAAATAAATGTCTGCTCTGATCTCTCAAGAAAGAGGGAAAGACTAAGAACTAGGTCTGACCTTAATAAAAAGGATAAACTACAGAAAAAGGCAGGAAGAAATAAAAATATTGAATAAGGACTTTAGGAGGATTTTTCATTTCCCCCCCTCTGTGTATTTTCTAAAAAGGAGAACATGAATGAAGTCATTAACCTCCCAGGAAAATAAAGTTACCTATGGTAGCATAGACTATACCAAGAGTAGGACTGAGAACACATATAGAGACATAAACTGAACATCATCTTGACAGGACAAGACCATTATTTGCATTTTGCCTTCTCATTCTAATAGGCCACTCCGTTCTCTTTCACAGAATTCCATCATCTATAATGTTTCTGGATTTTTCCCCAATCTCACCGCTGCTAGTTTGTACCCTATTCCCACAGAGCAGATATTCTTCATCACAGTAGAGCTTCTAAAGTCCTTCTCCTCATAGCCAGAACTATTTTTGTCACCAGTGTTCTTTGAAATTCTGGAAATGGATGCAATGTTCAGAAGTATGTCTATGCAAATGCAGAGGTAGAATGCAAAGGTTTTGTAATCTTGCTCAGCAACCAAGATTTATGAAGAATTTATTAAAAAAAATAAATTACTGAATCTTACAATAAGCTCTACATTTTTGTAAAGACAATTATTCAAACAATAGAGAACAAGAAAGAGAGAACACAAAGGAAACAGTAAGCACAGCAGAGAATCCACTATCAAGTAGGACAAAGAAAGAAACATAATTGCAGCCACCTAAACTTTGCTGTCGCCACCACACACTTCAAAGAGCAAGAGTCATCATGATCTCAGAGACTGACACTATAAAGAATATTAGGAGTAGCTGAAGTATGAAGGTAGTGGTCTTATTAATCAAAGACAACAGGTACCTCTTTGACTGAGAGTATGCGAAGATTTCGAAATCCGAGGTATTTCTATAGAGAGAGTTATTAAAAATACCTCCTTTGGAGGAAGATGAAATTAGCAAAGTAAAAAGTCTGTATATTTTAGAAACAATACTTAAAGAAAGTAACTCAGTGAAATTAATCTATGCTTCACAACCCAAAAATTCCTTTAGTGCTACATTGTACCAATTCATGACTGTATAGTTTAGCTAGGACATCTGTAATCATAAGCTTTTGTTACTGTAGAATAATGCCAGCATCTGGTTCTAAAATTAAACTTTTTTTTCCCCCAAATTGCAACCCAGACCCCTACAAAATTGCATTATTATGCGACATGGACTGTTAGAATAGTCTAACCATGCCGAGCTATCCAACTATGTTGAAACACGAGTGTCCCTACACTTGCCAAAGGGTAGCCTCTTCCTCTTCATGTGCAGATGATGTAAGCCAGAACAGCTTCAGAATAAAGTGTTATTAGTTGAGACTGAATATATTAAAAAAAATCCAATTGAGGATGATTAAATTCTCAGTAGCAGCATTCTTCTGACCTTTCAGGTAACCAGCAATTGAATTGCATGAAATTGGATTTCCAGCTATTAGAAGATACAAGAGATTGGATCCTATCTGTAGCATCTGCAGTAAGGCAGAGTCCAATATCTGATACTTACTGTTGTGCTTAAAGATTCGAATAGTTGCTCCTGACAGTCTTGCTCCAAGCACTAGAGATGCATGATTCAGTTCATCACTCAAAATCAGACAGCCCTGAATTAGAAGGGGAAAGAGGAAGATATTGAAAATGTTACGTTTCACAGCCAAGCACATAACACCTTTCAGCTCTGAACTACTTAGGGATCATTTAAAAAAAAATCCAACATAAATGCAGCTAGTCCAGACAAGACTTGCTAAGACACAGTTCGCAGCCTTAGTATGGCAAATAAAAATGCACAACTGCTCTTAACTGAAAGAACCACCTAAGTTTCAATTTTCCCAGAAGTCCTGCAGCAGTATCTGCCTGAATATCTCATCCCGATGATAAGTACTCATCCTTCTGCAGTCAGGTAAAACAGAGAGCAGAGAAGCTTGCCCCAGTTCACTCAGCAAGTCTAGGGTGGTGCTAAGAAACAGGCCACCAAACTCCCAGATTAAAGGCCTTATCAAAGTTGCACTACTTCTTTCACATTAGGAGGCAACCACTGACTAAACCCATGTGTAGATGGAGGTAATATACATAAGAGAAGAAGGGAAAAACAAAATTGCTTAAGGAAATTTAGAAGTTTTTTGAAGCCATTTAAGATGACATTGAAATTGTTTGCTTTTTCAAAAAAGGGAAGCCAAATCCTTGGACAAATATTAAAATAGGACAGGTCTGTTTCGAGAGCAGTCACAATTCCAAGTCAATAACTGATATGCTGAACATTTAGTCACATTGTTATCACTGTGGACTCCAGGAATGTATATTGAGGGATTAATATGTAAGGGAGTAACAACCTAAATAACCTTGGCCTATTCAATTACTACGTAAATGTTCCGCAACTCCAAAAGTGACTCTGTTCAGTTAAAAATCCAGAAAGCAAGTCAAGATGCTGAAGATTTGCCACTGACAACACATGCTCATTCTATGCTTCTCTAATAACAACTGGTGAAGGGAAGAACCAAGATTTCTTCTCTGCAATGGAAATTACTAGAAAGGACTGTGAAAAGCATTGCCTACAGTCACACAAGGATGTGTCACACACAACAGGGGTATTTTCTCTGTAACAGAGGAAATTTTGGACTAGAATGGGAATGAACCTAGGAATATTCTACATCCTGAGAAAGCTCAAGACTGGTTTTCCCAGGAAACTGCAGGTGTCAAGTGAACATACTGCTTCCACAGACATCACATTTTTCAGAGACTTTGGCACAAGAAGTATGAAAATCTTCAACTAGTGTTTGCTCTTTGGAACTGCTGTGCCAGACAAAGTGTATGTACATTCCATCCAGGCCATTGCTGTTAAACGCTACTGTATCCAAAAAACCTGAATATACTGACACAGCACTAGCAGCCTTCTTGAATTGTAGAAAGTAGAAAAACTGACACATTAAAAAAAGAGGAAGAGGAGGATAACAGTCTAGAAGGAGCTTCTCTATAAAAACAAGGACGAGCTTCTGGTGGACAAAGTAGATTTAACAAATTGGTAAGCAGCCCCTTTTCATCCTCTGCTAACAGAAGAGGACATTCAACAAGAAACAATTAATTTGAAATTGAACAAGCAGTAAAGAGTCTAGTAGTGTGTGCCTCTAGAAAAAGGGCAAAGGATCACATAAACCACCAGTGCAGTACAGCGATCACTGATGATCATATGTGAAACTGAGTGCCTTTACTACAATGATAAGGCTTTATTTATTGGCAAGTTTACATTTGAGGGAGCATCAAGGAGAAGGCTAACAGTAACTGGAGATAACACTACTGGGATCTAGAAAAACATATGTCAGTGAAGATCACACTTACCACTGCATTCTACAAGGGAGACAAGGAAACTGAAGTGAATGCCACATTTTACCACAGAGTACTGCATATATAAATTGTGTAATTCAGTCCTGAGTACTGAATTTCACAACCTACCTATACATGGAAACTAATTTGCTTTCTTACAATCAAAAGATGATCCTTCAAGCATTATTCCTCTAACTCAATTGTCTAGGTTCTCTCAGTCCAGAGCTATGACGAAAAGCTCCGTGCTAAAGGCAGCATAAAATGCTGCAATTAGCTAGTTACAACAACTACATTAATGACATTTACTCTGAAATAGGCAAGTTTCATAGCGTATCTTAGCCTCAAATGGTCTAACAACTTCTAAGTAATCTACAGATTTCACATTAGCTGGGGTCTAGACTCAGCATATATGGCAAGTACTGTACAAGGCAGCTGACAGCTGTGAATAGAGGGTCTCTACTGCTGAAAACTGCCAGGTGCAGAAAGACCTGGTTTTAGTGATGCTCTAACAGTGCTAAAACACAACTTTCAGTCTATATCAACTACATCTATTTTCAGCATCTGCTTAGTAGAAGCTGCTGTTAAACAAGGCATAGTGAATAAACATCAACTCAGTAATGCTGATAAAGCTTTTGAATTCTTTTTGCTGACTAATGCTGATCAAATTATGGAGTAGAGATAGATCTAGGATAGTCAAGTTGCATTTGTTGCTATTAAAAGAGGATTCAGTAGTAACACAAACCAAGTACTTCAGGATTCTGCAGAGCAGAAACAGAACAGGTGGTCCAGGATTACATATATGTGAGCAACCTTACTGCAGTAACTTGTTCTCAGCTAATTAAATTGCAATATACATGCCCAGATATGATATAAATAATGATTCATTTCAAACGTATCTGTGACTGTCAAAGAAACCCCTTCTGGCCAAATGCAGATGCCATTATTGACTGTATTTGCCAAACTTCCAGAAGTTCTTGTTCCAAGCAGCTTTGAGACTGAAAATTTACGTAGGACATGTAGAGAGACATGAACAGTAGCTAAAAAAAGAAAGAAAGAAAAAAAAAGGAAAAAAAGAGCCCAAGAGTCTAATCAAGCATGGGAATCTCTGAGCTTTACTGTGGGCTCTATCAAAGCATTGCCAAACAGGTTGTGCACACATTTAATTGTGTACTGGGTGGTACCAGAATTCAGGATTTAAGTGAGCCCTTATTTGCAGACAATGAAGAAATCAAATGTGCAGTGAGAAGCAACTTTAGGCAGCCAAAAAAAGCATTCAGTGAACATTGTGAACTGCCAAATGGTTCATTTGACAAGAACTCTTTTCTTCTGAAGAGCACATTTTCTGTTTAGAGTATTCACCCGAGTATAAGGACAGATGCTTCTCACTTCTTTATTTCAAGTGCACAAAAACTAAGTATCCTCATGACTAACACAGTACAGACTGCTGTACCCATTAATGAGAAGAGTTGGTTTAGTAAATGTATAAATGAGGTGCATGATAACAGGTATGTTGTATGCCTTGAAATTTATTGTTCAGATTTTCTCAATGGTTATAAAACCTGTTAAAGTTCAAATGTGAAAACTCAGGAACCAAGAATGGTCTCAAGGATATTCCCATAATACACTGGAGATGTACAGTAGGCTCCACATACACAGAAAAAAAGACTGAGTAGCTTTGCAATAATGGGTAATCTGCACTGACTTACAATAGCCAGCAATCTACTTAAATGGATTTGACTATGTTCTTAATCTGAAAGGTCTCACAGAAACCAAGGATCATTTTTCTGCTGAACAGAAAACTAGAGAGATGTGGAAAGACAAATAGCCAAAAAATGCAAGTAAAATATATGTTAGAAGTAACACATGTTGCTCAGATTGATAGCACTGCAGAGGTATGTGACTCCAGAAGGACTAGATTTGAAGCACTAAATTTCTCTCTGGCATCAGATTCAAAAATGGTTAATTATTATGGAAACCATTTCATATTTAAAACTTAACAGACCAAAAGAAAAGACATGTTATGTAAATAGTGCTGCTTCATTTTTACAATAAAACAGCGAGCAGGAAAACACTACAACTACAGTGTATGTGTGTGTGTATGGCCAGACTTTGCACTCTAAGATTTGGGAAGGGCTCACCCCATGTGGGTGTGCCCTTCCAGCCTGCCCAATGGATGTTTTAGGTGAGGCACAGCGTGCATAGAACTGGCCCCACCATTTAAGTCCTGAGGTCCATCTGCCCCGGCTGAGTGAGCTTGGACAGTGACAGTGAAGTCCTTGGGACTGGCACAGCACCCGGTACTAACCGGGGCTGACCCTGCTGAGCATCCGAGATGTGACGGGATGGGATGGCAGGGAGGCATTGAACTGCCAGGGGATGTTCTCCACTGAGACTCGAACTCAGGACCTTGGGATTCAGAGTCCAGAGTTGCTCTCCATTACACCACAGGACCACCCTACTGTGTTCTACAGTTTCCATAAAGAGAATCTTCAGAGGTTGCCACTGAAGAAAACCAAAAGCAAACAAGTAGCTTTTAGACAAATTAACCAGTAGAATCTTTGTTAGATGAGCTGTTGCCCATGACTTAAGCCATACCTTGCCAACTAAAGCAGGAATGTTCATAGAATTGGTTGCAAACCCCATTCCATATGCCATTGCAGATTCCACACCTAAGAACCTGGCAACTAGCTTTTCCAGCTCCTCATGCTTGTCCAAGTTTCCTGCACATAAAAAACAATGAGAAATTCAGAGTGAGGAGAAGCTTTCACTACTATTACAAAATTCTACAATAATTTCCACCAATCAAGCTACTCTTTATTTAAAGTCCCACAGGGGAAGACTTAAAAAAAATGAATGAAAACAAGTAAGTCAACTGCTGTGCAATGTAAACTAAACCCAGGAAGTCAATTTGTCTTCACTGAAGTAAAAGCCTCTTTACTTGTTAGACTAAAGTTCAGTGCTGGAACAACCAATGTTTCAAAGACCTGCAATCAGATCACAGACTTCGAAACACACATTTGGGGAACACAGTGTCTTCCTCCAACTTACCCATCTCCTGCCTAGTGCTGCACACCCCAGCTCCATACTGGGACAGAACTTTAGCTGCTGCTTCCTGGCAAGCCCCAGCATTCTGTGCAAATCCAAGGTAGTTGTAGGAACCCATATTAATAATGTCTTTTATTACTCTCCCTGTGTACCTGTGTTTTAAGAACACCACAAGTTAGGACATCCACTATTAAAAAAAATAACTACATCTAAGATTATTATTTCACTTTCCTAGACTATACACTCAAATAGTCAAAAATCAATAGAATCAACCATGAAATTATTTCGCTACTGCCACTCATCACCAAACTGCAGTGATCAGTGAAAAAGATTCCTTCCCTATCTTACAGACTCAAATGAATCCCTAGAAGAGTTTGCATCAAAAGGTGAACTTGGTATCATATACAAAACTGCTTGAGGCTTCTCAAACCATTTGTTTTTCTCTGACATGTTTCCCCCGCTATTCCAGAAATATATAACTTTTCTTTCAGTTACAAAATAACATCTCGAGATCAATTAACTTGGCAGTCCCTCAAGCGGGATATCCTCTAACTACAGAAAGGAAACACATCTGGCACTGCTGTGCTAACAATACGTGACAAGGAGATTAAGGAAGAAGTTTAGTGGAAAAAAAAAGTAATTCTTTTACCCTTGAAAGCCAAAGAGAGACATAAGTAGTTTCACCAAGTACTGTGCTACAAATCTCTTCCCATCACACTTGTGATATGTTGTTTCCAATCTGTAAAAATCCCCTCCTTCTATTTCTGATTTTATTTCTACAGACTATTTCAGTTTTGATTCAAAACAATCATGTTAAATTCAGTTTAGGCACCAACATTTACTTCAAGTGTCAGAATTCATCCTAAATAAACACAAAGTTCAAGTAGCAGTGCAACCCCAAAGTATCTACTGCAGCTTCTGTTCATCCTGCACAAAGGTATATAATAAAGGTATTAATTACAGATGTACGCTATGAAATCTTAACACAGTCAGGAACTTTCGTAAGCAGACAAAACATTATGTACAAATCATCACCTTGGTGGCCAAATGTGTTTCAAAAGAGCAAAATTCATTGATTCAAACTGCTGCAAAGCTCAAACTGAACAATTCATCGCTCTTTTAACGTCACAGCCTGCAACTTGCTCTTACATACAGACCCTCTATTTCAACACAGGTGTCGCAATTTCGACTCACGTGAATGTCCAGTTATAGTCATGGGAAACTCTCTCCATCATGTCCACTTTGGCCCCTGGCACGCTGCAGATTGGACGGTTCCAGCTGTCCCGAATGCGCATGTAGAGGTTTCTGTTGTAGAAATTTTCAAAGTCCTGGTACAACGGGACAAAATCCTGAAACACATGGAAAGCACTCAAAGTAAAATGAAAATATATATCACAGCAAACTATGAATAAGAGACATAAGTCTTTTCTGTCATTCTGGGCTAATGAAAAAGAAAAAAAAATTCAAGAAAACTTAAAACATACAATAACCCCCTTCCTGAAAAACTTGGGCATATACTCTTCACAAAAGAGGTGTATTCAGCCTTCAGAGTTCAGCAGAGCAAGGGAACATGAGATTGCGTTTGGGCACCAAACAGTATGCATTGCTCTACTGAATACACAAAGACTTTGAGGAACTCTACCATATTTCATTCTGTGCATAAGGAATGTATTTAATATAGCATCATTAGCATTATTATACATGTTACACTCAGAACTTTCTGCATTTTCTTGTTCTGGATAGGAGATAGTAAGCTACATTAAGGCACCTCTCTTCCACCCAGCTTATCAGCACTGAAGTCCCATGTGATTTTTGTGAATGAGCATTTCCTGAATTTTAGCTTCCCTTCCAATGTTTTCCAGGAAAAGTAAGTGACTGCGTTGAATGGATAACACAAGAATGTCACACTAACTGTGGCAGCAAGGACATCTGAGCACTCAAGAACATTTATTTCTGATTCCAAAGTCACAAGATTTCCTTTTTACTATTCAATTCAAGAAAGTTTGACGTTCAGCAGTGATAAGAATGCATAATTCATGTGCTTCTGTTGGAAAAAAAAGAAGGCTTTTTAAAAAAATACAAAAGGAAAAAGAATTTATGACAAAGGTAAGAGCCAGCAGAGTGTTTCTTCCTGTTTTTCACAGGAAAAATGCAAACATTGTGACAGGAATTTTATTTCTGGTGACAGTATGAGCAAGAGAGAATATCTGTCTGACCAAATACTATGATGTCAGACATTTGTACCACTGAGAGAAAACTGGGAGCATTTCCGGCAGATTTTTAATAAAAACACAAACAAATGGGCACTGACAAGCTCTTACAATGCTTGCCTGCAGGAGGAGTACTTTTTTCTTTACCTTCCTATTTTACTGATTTAACAACTTGGTCCTTGCAGTTTGGAGTAAAGGAACCACCCCAGTGCATCCTCCTACCAGCAGCTGCACAGGAAAGACTGAGCCCAAAAGTGCCAAGGTCTAAGCAGACATAGTTGCACGTAACCCTGTGCACAACGACATGCCAAAAAGGCACAACGATGGAAAAACAACCCAAATTTAGCTAGTGATCACTCCTCCAAGGAATCACAAGCATGTGTGTCTCAACAAAGACAGACAGCAGAAATAAAATTTCTATGCATTAAAATGCACAAAAGGGCAATTATTTCTTCCACGTTCCTGCCCCAATTCATGACACAAAATCGAAATTATAATCTACAATTGTTAGAAAACCTCTGCTACATTATTTGTAGAGGGGTGCAGGAAGTGAGATTAAAAAGAAACCCTAGCACATTAGATCAGTACTTGAGAGATTTGTTATATCTAATTACAATCTACTGAGATCCTTGATGCATTTTCAACTCTACTCAACTATCACTGCATGAGAATTCCGCTTTGCAATGGTTCTCCAAGCACATCAACTACGTGACCCAAGAAACAATTGGTATTTCAGCCAGGGTTACCAGCTAGGAGAGGGAGGCTGGAAATGAGTCATTATACCAACTCAAGCAGGTATGCCTGGGTCGATACAGTCCAATCTCACTTCAGATTACTCATCAGATAGAGCGATAGAGCACATTTTCCTCTGAAACCCAAGCTGACAAAGCCAGAAGAGTAACCAGCTCAACTGGTGAGATAAAGACAATCACCCACAACAGGCTGACACCACCAGTATATGTAACACAAATAAGATCTTACAAGCCAACAGCAGAACTAAGTTTAAAATTATTTAACTGTGAAGCAGAGAAGTTCTCTGAACCTAATGGATTATAATAAGGAAAAAATCTGTCTTTAAAAGTCAACAAGAATTTGAGGAACACATTAAAGGTAAGGGAATTAAGGTCTAATATGGGACACTAGCTTTAGTTTTTTGGGATACCAAGCTGTAGGATTATAGCAAAGGGCTCTAAGTGAGGCATCTGCATAATGCCAGCTCCTTTGCTGTCTGTACATGCACCTCTCCCTCCAAAAAACGGCCCTCAGATGGCTCTCATTAGAAAGTTCCTTGGAAGAGCAGAGGCAGGAAGTGTTATTTTGGCATTATGCAAAACTGGATTGCCTATTTCCTCAGTAATCCCAACCCCACCTGACAGGTTCTCAAGATCCACACATCTGAAAATGCAAAAAAAAACTGGTAGGGATATCGTGCCTTTATGAACTGCTACTGACTTTTGGAGTTTGAGAGCCCTCTTTTGGAGCCAGCATACAGGACTAGACGGTCTGCTGGCTGTTTTGGGAGTTGGTGTTTTTGTTTGTTTGTTTCCCTCCTCCATCCTTCTACTGTGTGGCATTCCAGAAGACAGTACAACAAAAAGACCACTTGAATTCCCCATGCAAATTTAATGTTTACAATTTTTGAACCAATTAAAAAACATTTGGAGAGGAACAGTGCGGGGGGCTGAAATCTATCAGTCTATACTATTATAAATTTTTGGCACATGCAGCCTCAGTGCTCTGCTGCAACATTGTCCTACTGCTGGAAGCAACCACTATCCCCTTTAATGGCCTTCAGAGCTTTTCATATTTCCACCAAGTTCTCATCCTCTAACAGACCCTAAGAGTATCAGTCTGAGATTAAGCGGTTTCATTTGGAGGAAAAATATTCCAAGAGCAAGCTGATTCTTGCAGCAATTTTCAGAGTAAGCACAGTCAAACAATGGCAAAAGACATACTGTTTCCCAAGGAAGGAGCAAAGGCAGCATGTTCTTTTATTCATGGAGCTAAAAAATCCCAAACAACTCCATTCCTGTCAATTTAAGCCTAGAACACATTCCCTATTAGTGAGGTGATGCCTGATGAAGAAACTTAAGCACTAGTGGTCTCCCAGAAGTCTGAAATGCAGAGCGATTTCAAGAAAGAGCCAATCAAGGGAAGAATAAAACTCTCCCTTGGGGTGCAACACCTTAGCATAGGTGATTTGGGAATCCATTATTTCATCCTACTGTAAATTCATACTACCAGTGAAGGTCATAATGAGAGCTTTGCAGCCATTAGCTTGGGGCACAGTGGCTTGCAAATGCAGTGAATATGCTGCTCTTATTTAGAGTCAAGTTTTCACAGGGTTGCCCCTAAGCTAACAAATGGTGCCATAAGCACCAGCAGGGCTTATCTGCAATTCGATAATGCACTCCCTGGTAATACACAACTGACTCTGAATCGAAAGCAAGTAGACAATTCCAACAAATTTCAGGCTTCTAAAAAGAAAGCAGAAAGACTAGTTCCATCTCACTGAGTCAAAGAAAAGTGGAGCAATAACTGCGGGTAGCCTTTGTACCATCAGGAGGTCTTCGATGAGCTACAGACACTAAGACAATACTGAACGAAAGACTCCAGTTTACTGGCTCTGAGATACTCCTACAGCAGGACTCCAGTGAACAAGTGTTTGAAAGCCCCAGATGCCAGAAACATGTTTTAACCGGGAAAGCTACAAAATTGGAATAGGTATGAGAGAGTTACCACTCCCATGTGCACAGTTGCTTCCAAACACAAAACATACATGTAATCAATAGGCAAATCAGACTGGAAGAAAAGTAAAACTGATTTTCATCCTGTCTATAAAATCCTGCAAGCATTTTGCACATTTAAGTACACTGTATGACCAGAGAGTACATTAAATTGGGTATGCATAAATTGATTACAGGGTAATTAATAGTTATTAATCTTGCTACTTACCCATGCCTAAAACAGGCCGGTACTGCTTTAGAGAGGATATGCTACACAACACTGGTTTCCAGGAAAAGCCCAGCTGGACATATATTTAAACAGAGCCAAACGCCATCAAACTATTTCCTGGAAAGCAGTACTAGCAAAGTCTGTCCCTTTTCACCCTTTTGTGTTCCAAATGTGAGTGAGTATTAGGTGTTCCTGGAATCATTCATATCACTCCAAAGCTCTAATAAATTCCAAGGAATTTACCCGCTGTCAGAGACAGTCCTAATTTACTGGCACTTCTTACTAGGTCCATCCACAGACATCCTATGAACAAAACCAAACTCAGATACATGCATCTCTTCCTGGAAGCCATGACCACCACAAAAACTGAAAGGGTTTCAATATATCTGTCCAGAAGGCAGACTTGTCAAGCAAATGCTTTCAGGGTAAGATGCAATGCTGAGTTCATTGATAAAACAAATCAGGGCTAAATTCCTTTTAGGACTAGGATAACCTGTTGCTAAAAAACTCTGTGCTTCAGGGTCCTCTGTAACAATCTTTACTGAGAGCCTAATATCAATAATGTATTCCAGAATTTGACCTACTGCCCAAGGTCCCCCTTTCTGTACACTCACTCATGTAGGAGTCATGGCTGCTCCCACAGAAAGGAGTGCTGAAAGCAGCCTTGCACCTCACATACTGATAACAGGATAAGCCTTTCACAACAACAGAAATAGAGCAATTACAACATAGAGTCACTGCACCAACGCTTCAGTTATTCTTTTATAATCCTCAGGCACCATGAATAGAGACCAGTACTTAAACTTTTATTCTAATGCCTTGGTAGATTTCTCCAACTGTTTAACTGTTCTCCTCTCCTTCTCCTTCACACACAGAAAAATACACAGATATCATGTTCTCAGGTGGTATAAAAGAAAGTAGCTCAAATGATATTAATGAACAAATCGAGTTTCAAGTCAAGATTTAACCAGCAATCTTTAATCAGATACTATAACTATTATAACTATTAAAAGGGATCCAAATTCTTTACTTTTGATTCCAGAAGTCACTTTTGTAAATAGAGTAAATTTAAACTCCTGCACTTTTAACCAGTATGTAATACCTATTACTCATTAAACTCCTGTGAGAGTTTCTGTTTTGGAATTAAGTGCCCTACTGTGAATCAGCTTAATTCTCATGAAACTCATAGAAAGAAGCTACTGTGAAGTAATTTTAGGCACTGGTTAGTTTACTGCATCTTAGCTCATCTACTGTAAAAAGACATGCTCTTTACTCCAGTGCTGTCTCCAAAAAGAGGCTTCAAAGGAGCCTTCCCTTTTTTACTTTTTCCCTGCCACCCTTGATTATTTGTTTGCCTTGGTGAGATGTCCTTCCTGCCCCCACTATTTTCTGCTATCCAACTGCTTGTGTGGCTGCACAGAGAACCAGAAACTGGAAAAGGAACTCGACATTTTATAAGCCAGACTGGCTCCCCAAAGCAGCTGAGAGAAACAGAATCCCAATAATCAAGAGTAAGACCTTTGTAGAAAGCTCACTGGTAGTCACACTGTGCTGAGAGGGGTCAAGGAAAGAGCTTGTGAACTTCAAGTTTCAACAGTAGCATTCATAACAATAATCAACTCCTGTGGGGAATAATGACCTGTAAAAATAATTTACAACAACTACAAATTAAAATCATCTATTCCAGACTAACTGCTAAAGCAGGCAAGATCTTTCACCTGGTAACAAAAGCTTTTCATAGGTCTTAACATGAATGAATTCTTTTTAATTACTATCAGTGAGCCAGGAGTCAGTACCTCAGATTACTCACTCTAGTGTTCTGGACTCCAAATTATTTTAAATTCATACAACTTGTGCTCTGTATCTGACCCACAAGCTTCTCTTTGCAACTGCTTTAGCTAAAGAGAATTAATAACATGTTTCTAAATCAAAACCCAGCCACCAGAGCAGCATCAGAAAGCCTCCCACTGGTGTCAGACTCAAACCAGATCCTTTGATATGCCTTTCTTTCACTGCTGTTGCTGGCATGTGCCATCTCCCTCAAGCCCTTGTTTCTGCAGCTGGGGCATCTCTCAGGATGTTGATATAACTGTTGATGCAGCTTTGCAGTGAAACAGATGAGGGAACTGCTCTGCCAAAAAATAACCCAGCTAAAAGAAACAGTATTTTATTTAATGACACAGCTGTACTTGTATATTATTTGGAGCACTTGGAAGACAAGGAAAGAAGCAGAAAACTTTGAATACCACTGCTCCCCAAAGAAACACTCAAGCCTCAGCAACATCATTTCCCACTGACCATTACTTCCCAGTGGTTACCTTCTGTTCCTCTCTTTCTGTTGCATTTTGACACTTCTCAATCTTCCACTGCCGCATGAAATCTCGCAGATATCCAAAGAGAGTGAGAACACCGTAGCCTACGTAGGTCAGCACAGCAACCAGCATTGGTGTTTCTTCGAAAGCTTCATTGAAAGGCCTTTTGTATAATCCTCCATTGTGCACAATATGATTTATCTATAGGAAAAATTTAAAGAGAGGCAGTTGAGGTATTAATGCAAGAAAAGACAGACAGGCATTTCTGAGTTGTCCCCAGGCCTCTGATCAGTTACAGGCTCTGCATCCTCCTGCTCAGCAAAAAGCGCTTCCCGCTCTGTTCAGCCATCACTGATGAGAACCCTCAGTTTCCATGTATGAGGTTGCCAAGTTGTTGATACAACCAAAGTCACAGTTGCCAATGTAGCACAGTTTAATCTAATATCCAATTAAAGCTATTTAGCTTCCAAAGCTACACACAGTGCATTGCTTACATCCAGGCCAACCAAAATGAAAAAACTGACTTTCCCTGCACCAAGAACTAGGTAGTCACAACTAACACAACAGTGATGCTTCCAAGGCTCACTACAGAGAAAAACAAAATGGGAAGTAATAATTTTATTGATCTAAAGAACGTATTCTCAGGCTTGGAAGCCTATATTAGTGTAACAAAACAAGCATACTCTGTGTCTCTGTAGCTGCTAGCATAAAGATGCTGACATAAACACTGTACTCATCCATGAGGCAGACATGACACCACAGACAAAAAAGTCATTGTATACAGTCCCAACACTGCATATATGTCAGCACACAGAACAAAGCAAGGCTTTCTGCATAAAATCCATGCTAAAAGTCATCTGGCTACTTACACATCATCTCCTGAAGATAAGAGCTTTACTAGCTGTTTAATACATGCAGCAGATCCATCTCAACTACAATTACTGTAATACGTAATATTTCACAGAATATGCAAAGTTGGAAAGGACTCATAAGGATCATCGAGTACAACTCCCTGTTTATGACTACTACAAAAAAACTTCATGGCTACAAGGCAAGTGCTCACCCAACATTAACACTAGGGGAAAAAACATTATGGTTTTAACTAGACTACTCATTCAAAGAGTTAAGTTAAATATCAGTTCTCATAAGTCAATGTACCAGAATGTAGAAAGCCAGCCATTAGATGCAAATTGCCATTGGCATTGCTAAAAGTTACAGAATAGCTGCACTACAATAGAACAGCTATGTATAAAGAACACACTCCAAGACATGAATGCCCTATCTGTAACATAATACATATAAAAGAAAGGCTTTTTAAAAAATGTACTAATCAAAGAAACGTCAACACCCAGGGAACAGGTTGAACCTAAATTCATCTGAAACGGACAATGGCAAATAATTACAGAGGGGTGTGGACCAGCAGACAGAATAAAACCAGTTACTCACCTATGTCATTCATACTATCCTATGGGAAAGTAAGGCTAAATCATACTAACCTCTGCAATGGCTGATGAATCAATAAAGATACCCGCTGGCCTCACCACACACTGCATGATTAGGAAAGTGACACCTGTTCATCTCAGGTGCTGGAGCAAGTCTGTATTTCAAGTCTGTCATTAACATCCTGAAAGTAATTTTTCAGAAGTAAGGGTCTGCTCTTAGGATACAATTATGCTATAGCTATGAAGTCACCAAGTATAAATTGCAACAGCACCTTCCCTCCTGATAGTCATTTCTACCTCTTCCCTTCTGCTGACACAGACATTCAGGAAAAGTTTTAACCAAAGCAAATCCTTGATTTGGTCTCCGTGGTTGTGGGGACTTTGCAAATGGTGTGTAAACACAAAGTGTCAGAACAAAACACGAAAGACACAGTAGGAACTTCTCTTTTATCAGCAGCACTCACAGCAAGTGCAGGTAACTAACTTGCAGTGCTTTGAGGCCAGGTTTAATACTGAAGTAGTTTAAAAAACATACTGTGTACCTGGTGGCTTAAGTTACTCACCACATTGCAGCTCAGATGCTCGCAATTTAAAGCTTTAATAGAGGCCAAAGGTTCACACACCTTTTTCTTTATGAATGGTGCCAGCCAAAGAAACTGCCCCTGCCCCACTCACTCCCACTCTGAGCCATCTGCACCAGCCTCCAGCTTGCACAAGTAAAGCTAATCTGATTATGAGCACAGCATTCCTCCAACAGCAAACTGATGGCTGAAAATATAATCGTTTGCAGAAGGTTATTCATTAGACCATAATAGTCTTTACAGCACTGCTCCATAAAGTCATTCGACAGGGCTCAGCAAGCAAGAATCAGTGGCTGCTGGAGAGAGAGGAGGGGCAGCAGCACCACCACGACAACCACAAAATCAGTGAGCCAATGCTGCAGAGGAAAAACTGTGGCAGCCACCTCTTCTCTGTTACTCTCAGGAACGCTTAACTTTATCACTATGGCTCCAGCAGATGAAACTGTACAATTTTATTGCATCCAGATCTGAGAAAGATCATGCACCAAAGCCCCAACCACTAAAATCTCACAGCTTGTTGAATTACAAGTAGAATTGTGCATTTTCACACTGACAGACCAAGCTATTCAGAGGCAGGCACACTATACACCTGTACCAGTGGCTATCTAATGACAGTAGAGAGTCCTAGCCAAAAACTGGTAGTGACTGCTTCACAAATTATCTAGTATAGAATAAATAGAGATCACATCAAAGCTTTCAATGTCTTTTCCAGGTAACTGAAAGTTCATCTGGAATAGATGAAAGGCTACATTCTGAGATTATGGATCTGAAGTTACCTAATACCAAGAAGTACCTACTGAAAAAAAACCCCAAGAGACCCAAATCTATATGCAAATTTAATTAGAATAAAAACATATCAATTTTTTCCAGGTCTTTAGAGGTGCCCGTGCTTGTAAAAATTGCTAAAACTAAACAAGTTACTCCATGTGGTCAAACCAAACATTTCACTAGGAAAGGCCCTTTTAGGAATACCTGTATGAATTCAACACATACTCCAATCAATTCCACCTCTCAGTGTTCTTCTACCAATGTGCTTATAAATTCTTATATTCACATGTCTGATACCACATAAGCTGAGAAGCCTCTATGTTATCCTAGTTGAATCAAAAATTAAAGAAATACTCTGAATGTAATTCCACAAACTCTTCATGAAGCATTCAGTGACTATAAATACACTCTAGAATTGACTACAGAAGAGACATTTGTAGATGTATTTTAGATACAAGCCCATTTTTCTAATGTTTTACAAATCTACACGTCAGCCTCCAAGTGAAGGTTCATGTGCCAAAGTGCAGAAAGCTTAGTTCTAGAGACCAACAAAGAAGGTGGCTACAGTTTAGTGAATAATTTCCTTTACTGGGGAAGGAAAAAAAAAAGGTATGCAAGATTATGACTTTTATGGTTTCAACAAGCCTTATGATAATAAAGTGAGCCATGACCTTTGAAGTACAATACATAACACAGCTAAGTGAAAACTATAAAGATAAGTCAGAGTTCACTTAAATATGTGGTTAAGAAAAGGATATGTATGCCCACCTACATCTCTGTTTCCTGTACTGCCCAGACCATGTGTCCACAGAAGAGCACCATCACATTACAACACTCAGCTGCAGGAGAAACACCAGAGAGCACCACACAGCTGGTTACAGAAGGCAGCAACAAATCAGCCACGGGCAATACCCGAGTTGGCCAAAGCACTTCGGGAAACAAGTCACATAAACCGTATTGTAACAGTTCCTGAGTCGCAGCACCATCAAACAGCTACTGCTAGGAAGGACTCCACTGATCTAAGCAGAACACATCAGAGTCTGATTATAATCATAGAATTTACTGAGTTGGAAGGGATCACAAGGATCATCTACTCCAACTCCTGGCCCAACAGCACAAACCCAAGAACCCCTTTTATCTGAGGGAGCTGTCCAAATGCATCCTGAACTCTGGCAGACTTGGGGTGCTGTGACCACTTCCCTGGGGAGCTTGTTCCAGTGCCCGACCACCCTCTGGGGAAAGAATCTTTTCCTAATGTCCAGCCTTAACCTCCCCTGACACAACTTCAGGCCATTCCCTTGAGTCCTGTCACTGGTCAACACAGACAAGAGATCAGTGCCTGCCCATCCTCTCCCCCTCACAAGGCCATTCTAACTGCAATGAGGTCTCCACTCAGCCTCCTCTTCTCCAGGCTGAACAGACCAAGTGTCCTCAGCCACTCCTCATGCAGCTTCCCCTCAAGGCCCTTCACCATCTTCGTAATCCTTCTTTGGACACTCCCCAATGGCTTTACATTCTTTGTGAGAAGACCAAAGCCATGTTTAAACACAGGAACATTTGCAAATGCTGCTGTAGGTGGCACACAGGATTTATCACAGGGCTCTCATGTAGTTTAGGGAGCGAAGATGCTCCAAGTGCAATAGGCACAGTCAGAGAGAAGAACATGGTAACTGGTTATGCTGCTACCCCAGGAAAAAACCAGCACTCTGTATTAAGGAGGCCATTACATTTCATGCTACCAGGAAGAACAAATTCAGATGACCCTGACAGATTTCATATAAACACTTTAAAAAGATTATTTATGATGGAACAAACTTCCTAAATTCTTATTAAAATTTAGCAGCTTCTCATTGCCACATACCACACATAGTGCAGAAGTTTTACCAGCAGCTTTGCAGCTTCTGTTTTTCAGAAACACAATGTGTAAGACTGTTTCCATGAGCATGCCTCCTGATGCAAAAGTAGCCACATTTATTACAAGGGACTGAGGGAATCGGCACTACAGAAACCCCAGCAGAGACAATTCCACAAAGCTCTGAGCTATTGGGTATTCTGTGGTAATTTTACTGTCACCTCCAGCCCTTTTCCTTCCACTGCTTTGCTCTTACACTTCAAACCTCAGACTCTTGCATGCATAAAAACCCAAAGTATTTACCAGCAAAATTAGAATTCGCTGATTTGAATCACACTTGAAGTTTTTGAAGGAAAAAAAAATATCACAGGATATAAACTTGTTTAACACTCACATATTCCTAATTAGACATTTGTTCTTGTTGACAGGTATGATCAAATATTTTTATTTGCAAAGAGCTACTCCAGATAAATCCGAAAGTCATTTGTTAAGATGCACCTACCACATCCACACAAACAGTGTAAAGCTTCATAATGTTTAAGTGTTGTTTGGGTTTTGAGGTTTTTCTTCGCTTTAGCAAGTAAAGGATGCAACTAAATTTGGGGTTTTTTGGTTCCTACACATGGGCGACAATTTGAATCCTGCTGAGAACAGACTTTATCTTAAACCTTGTGTGTGCCTTAATCTAGTACATTCAGCAGATTTTAAGCATGCAGGATTTTGACAGAGAACTCCCAAACTGCATGCTTAATTATTAATATGCTTTATAATAAAGATTTCCAAAGGCAGCACAGGTCTGCAGTGGTTCCCTAACAAGTCAATCTTTAGACCCTGAGATGCCTCTGAAAACATTCCTAACTTGCTTTAGAATCTGCTCTCATTTTTATGGACATCAAACACCATTACTTCCTAAACTTTCCAACTCCTGCTTTCTCAACTATACAAGTATTCTTCAAGACTATGCTTTTCAATTACAAGTGGTTATTTTTCTAGGATTCATTTCTTAACGATGGCAAAACAAAAAACTGGAAACCTCACTGAAGATGGGACAATGTTTTATGTTCCATCCAGAGCAACTAAAGCCAATAGATAATTCGGATAAAGCTTTCCCCCCCAACAAGTTGAAAGCATGGCATTTAGAGAAACAATGTTTCTGCTGCATAATTAAGACAGTAAAACAGAACATGACATACTGTTCGAGTAGATATAGTAAAAAAAAAAGAACTTGCATACATTTAAAACAATTTCTTAGGAGCATTTAAGGCTTATCACCAGTTACATTTGAAATGGCAATCCCAACATAATACATGGATTTTAACACCTCACCCAAACCAGCTCCTCAGTAGCACATTCTCAAACCTAAGAAGCCTGTCACGTCAGTAGCTGCCATGGGCGTTTGTTTTCATACCAGCACCCAGACACAAACTCTGAACAAGTACAACACTGGCACTACATCTACTAATTTAATATGACGGCCTCAAATACTCATTTAGCCAGGGAAAACACTGAGCAGCTGCTGCTTCCACAAAGGCTTAGAGTTTTTTTACAACTGAATTTGATATTATAAAAAAATCCTTGTGTACAGATACACTTTTTCAGAAAAAAGAGTTCTATCAATTAAAACATCTGAATGAGGTTGCAGTCTTTTCTAGGTCAGCCAATTTTCTTCTCACTTCAGTTTTAGGTAACTGACACAATAAATACAGTCAATCACAAAGCCAAGCAAGAGGCAACAAGTAGTAATTTCTTTCCTCAGGTCTGATGCAAGCCTCAGTACATGTTACAAGCCTAAAGGCACACATTTCTACAGGGGTTCAGGGATTAAATGCTAATGTCTAAACCTGGACACTCTCCTGCAATCCATGAGTTTATCTCTTTAACCAAGTCAGAAGGGACTTCCAGTGGCCACCATGTCCAAGCCCCAGCTCAAAGCAGATCTAATTACAAAAGGTTGCCAAGGGCCATGTCCAACATTGTCTTGAACTCCTCCTTCCAAGCCCTCTGGGCAACTTCTTCCAGTATATTACCACTCTCATGGGAAAAATTATTTTCCTTATATGTAACCAAAATTTCCCATTCTTCCAAATTACACCTGTTGCCTCTCGTACTACTGCCACACTTCCAGCAGTCTGGCCCCATCTCCTCTGTGTCCTGCAGCCTGCTAGGTGAGCCTTCTCTGCTCCTAAGGCTGAGCAAACCCAGACCTCTCAGCCTCTCTGTTTCCTGGGGGTCCTTCACTGGATTCACAGATTGATGTGGCTGTGTCAGAGTCTTTCCAGAAAGCTCAAAACTGGACACAGTTTGCAAGATGTAGTCTCACAAATGCTGAGTAAGGAGGAGCAATCACTTCTTCGTGAAGAAGGTAACGAGATTTAGTTTTTTGGGATAATTTTTTTTAATCAGAAATACTTGCATTTAAATTTGCATGCAAATGTGAAAAAGCCACCACAACTCTGTACTAAAACTCCTTTTCATACCAGTGGACAGGGCAGTTATTTACATCTTTATCTTATCCTAAATTTCATCTGAAACAAGGGCTTATTCACATCACTGCTACCACCAACTCACTGCAGCAAGAAAATCTTCCAGTATCCTCTGCAGTCACCTAAGTGTGCTCTCCCAAAGAAGTTACACTAACCTGAATTCCAGCAACAGCATCTAAAAAATCACAGTGGTGCCAATTCAGCATCCTGAATGCAGCTCCATCCAAGAAGAAGCTCCCCTGCATCCTGAAGCATCCCAGTAGCATAATTGCTCTCTCTAGGAAGAGCAAGCACAAATCACAGGACCACACAAGCTGTTTCTGCATGTACTCACCAAAGCTTTCAGAAAAAAAATATCTGTGCTGCCCATTTTTAACAGCTGTTCAAATTCAGGACTTGGGACAGTTTTAAAGGAATGCAAATCCCAGTCCTCCCACTCTTCTCAACCAAACTATTTCTTGTCTTCCTGAAGAAGCAGTACCTTGTTTTTCACAAAGACACGCACGCAATAAGCTATCTGGAGGTTGCTGTAGGCATTTGAAAACCTTCTAGAAACATAAAGGAAATTAAAATTTGTTTATACAATGCCAGCTCCCATCTAACTAACTTGGAGATACCTGGCAGAACAGAAATTAAGAACTCGCTACCTAAAGCCTATATTCCAACTACTTTTTTTTTAGTTTGAGATTATTTCTTCCCTGACTTCTAGAAGCATAACAGAACTATTCTAAGGCGAGAAGCTCAAAGAAGGAGTGAAAAACACAACAGTACTAAAAATCTGTTGGCAATAATAGGTAGATTCTAATAAGTTATCATGGAAAATTAGGATATCTTCTCCCATTGAATATGTCCCAATCCCCCTATTTTAAGCAAGAAAATTCTTTTCAGATGCAGCATCAGAAAACCATCAGTCATTTGCAAAACACACCTATGGAGAAATACATTCCAGTTCAAAATTGCATTGCAGAAAGAAGTTATTTCCCTGCACTTTTTATTATTCCCACAAGTGTCTTGATAGATCATAAATACCATCTTTCTACTGAACTCACTTAACACTCCCCAACAGAACAGATGGACATAAAAAGCAGAATTATGCACACCTTGAAGAGGTAACTGCACTGTTCTTTCACTTAAATTTGCTTTCTTTCTCCTGCCTGTGTTCATTTCTGCACATCATGACAATACCCTTTGAGATGTCAGGATTTCATCTTACAGAGTGCAGTTATTACACCAAAGCTTTAAATAATTTTTAAGCCAATCCTTGGATTACTGTTTCTAACCATGCACTCCCTTAACTGTACACAGTCAGAAATCAGTCACTTTTCTCCAATATTCCACATGTTTTAACCGCTTCACAATTCTTGAACCTCTTTTAATTACGGTGTTCATAGCGAGATTGTTGCACTCACTGAATTTGAATCTCTAAACAGATTAACTTTAAGCAGGACCAAAGTAATTTGAACACAAGACCTCCCAGGAAAGCAAAGAGCTGTTACTCATCTTAGCATTTCAATAAAATGCTTTTTTTAAGATGCTGAAACCCCAGCTTTGAATGATCACTTTCCCAGTCATTGATGATATTTCATAAATCTCCAAGGGAGCCAAAGTCAGTAACTGCAATCTCAGCAGGCAGCTCTCCCCTTAGCAAAGAGTAGGATTAGCAGTTCAGAAGGAGATAAAGTAATACAACCTCTTTAAAAATTAAGGCAGACAATTTCACCCTCTTCTGTTCATGCTGGAGAAAGAGTAAAGAACCTACTCTGTGTCAAATACCACTCTCAGTGGAGGGAGTATCAGAAGGAAATGCTTTAATCTGAACCTTACTTTTTTTTAGGGAAAACCCCCAAAAGAACATATACAAACAAACAATACATAACCCCCCCAAAACTTACACAGGTAACCACAGCAGATATGTCCTAAGTAGGAGAGGACTCCTTTTCTTTCACATTGTTAAAAATGGGTAAAGCTTTCCTGCATTATCAAACCATGCTGGGGCTACTACCCTGTCTCTAAGCTCTCCTCTCACAAGATCAAGAGTTTTCCACATAAACTGTCAGGGACTGCAACGCTTCTTCACACCAATGTTTTTTCTTGCCCCTCCTGTTCCCACCATTTTAGCTCAATCTCTTCTTGCCTCTTACTTCTCTCATGAATCCTGTGATAGGCTTTCTTGCAAAAGCACCATTCTTTCTCTCATTCTTACTTTTTTGGGTTGTTTTCTACTAAGTAGGAATTCCACTGTTGCCTGTAAGCTGCCTCCTTCTTGGTACTTCCTTACTTTGCATTCCGTGACCTCTCCAGCTGCAGATTCTCAAGTGCTGCATGTGGTATGTACATACTGGATACATACAGAGACAAACACACTCAACACACAGTAAGCACTTACATGTTTCCCTTCTCCTGTGTAAAGGCTCAACAGTCAAAATTCAGAAGGCAAAAGACCAATTAAGTACTTGAATCTGTGATACATCAGCAATCAAATCTTTTGACAGCTTATCACTACTGATGCCACTTGAGAAAGCTGTACATGGTTAGTTCCCCTGAACAGTCACCTCTTCCAGTCCAGTTCTAACATTTAAACCATTATTTTAAAAGTTAGCAACCTGGACCACATAAAATTGTAGAGAAAAGAATGTAAGACTCCTAATTACAAATCTCTGTTTGACTACCAAGCAGTTGCCAGAAAGATCAAACTTTCCTATAGTCTTCTTACATCCTCGACAATGTCACTACACTTTGGTTTTCTTGTGATTTTTTTGTGACCATTTCTCCAAAAAAAACCACTCTCCCCCTTTAGAAACAGTTATTCCAAATGCCTCAGGCCTCCAAAACATACCCAAGCATAGGATCACACACAAGGTACCAACCAGACAGAACATCTTATAAAACAGCAAGGTTTTTAAGCTGCCTCAGTTTGACATCTATGTTTTTTCCATTCAAATGTTGCATCTCCCATGTTTTCCAGTTACACAGCTGATCAAAACCCTTGAGGAAGAAGCTTCCTTATTCCACTTTTCTGTTCTTCTGAAGTAGAAGAACACAACTGTATCCAGACTACTTTAGAAAGCTCAATGTGGGGAAGAGGATAAGGATATTGAGGTGCTGGAGCGGGTCCAGAGAAGAGCAACAAGGCTGGTGAAGGGACTGGAGCACAAGTCCTATGGGGAGAGGCTGAGGGAGCTGGGGTTGTTTAGCCTGGAGAAGAGGAGGCTCAGAGGTGACCTCAGCACTGTCTAGAACTACCTGAAGGGAAGTTCTAGCCAGGTGGGGGTTGGTCTCTTCTCCCAGGCACTCAGCAATAGGACAAGGGGGCACGGGCTCAAGCTCTGCCAGGGGAAATTTAAGTTGGAGATCAGAAAAAAATTCTTTCCAGAGAGAGTCATCAGGCATTGGAATGGGCTGCCCAGAGAGGTGGTGGATTCACCATCCCTGGAGATTTTTAAACTGAGATTGGACGTGACACTGAGTGCCATGATCTAGTAAATGGACTGGAGTTGGACCCAGGGTTGGACTTGATGATCTCGGAGGTCTTTTCCAACCCAATCGATTCTATGATTCTATGATAAACACTCACAGTACACTCATCATTACCATGCTTGGTCTTAGCTCAAAGATTTACATCTAAGGTTTCACAGACAGCAGTGCTTGCTGCTTGAATGGCAAGACTATCAGTGCCACAGCTCCCTGAACCAGCTTCAGCCAACACTGCTGCCAAGAGAAGCTATTGGACCCTCCTCCTCCATTTGTTCACTCCCAATACTGTGCTATCCCCTCTGAAGGGCCAGGGCAAGACTATGAGCATCCATCAGTGAAAGAAATGCAACAATTATCCTGAAGTAAAGACAACTTGGGGGAAAAAAGTTTGGTTTTACCCTGCATCAGTTCTCAATGTGGTTCACACAAGTGACTGCACAAGCCTGCACTGGAAAAAACAGAAGGGACAGCAGAGGACTGGAAAATAGGAGAAACAGGAGGGATGACAACAGGGGAAGGCTTTTCTCAAGAAGCTTCCAAGAAAACAACCTATTCCATACTGCTGGGACTGACCTCATGCGAACCATGAAGTTCCCTACACTATAACACAAGACTTGGAGTGTTCCGCAGAGAAACAACTGGAAGTCTGAAAGCACAAACACACAGAGAGTGTCAGCACGGCCGGACGGGAGACGCTGCATCCACCTCCAGCTCTGCTGCGGAGGGAATACCCCGCTCAAGGCTACTCGTACCCACAGCCCTGTGCATCACACCTGTAATAACAAAACAGCGGTGAAGACCTGCTAAAACCTTCCCTTCCAAAGCACAGACCTACTGTCTGACAGCGAGGTTTAAGTTCAAAGCCCTGCCGCGAACAGAAGCCCCGCAGCAAAGTTACAGCCGCGAATCGAGGGCCACTCATCTCTCAAGCACCCGCAGCCCGGGGAGCGCGCACCGCCCGGCACTGCCCGCCCTCCCCAGGCACGGCCGGCGGGACAGCCCGGCCCGGCTCTGCCGCCGTCCCGCACGGCCACACCGCAGCTCGGTGGCTGCCC